>CABHPQ010143340.1:0-16563 GCA_902168405.1 Peromyscus aztecus | reverse complement strand
CTCTCTCTCTCTCTCTCTCTCTCTCTCTCTCTCTCTCTCTCTCTCTCACACACACACACACACACACACACACACACACACACCACATTCCTTCCCCTTTAGTACAAATGACAAAGTGGGAGACTACTGACATTCTTATTTAACTCACTTTTAATGCCCAACCTCTTGAGGTAGAAGAGATTTGTGCAATTAGGATGATGTGTAAAAAGTCATTCATTTATTTAGGATTTTTTAAAGATAAAACCTGTTTATATTTATAAAAGAGAGAAGGGATGCATTAAGTTTGAGTGGAATGAAAACACAGGAACAGCTGAATTCTAGATAAGTTTTTTTATTTAGCATTGATATTCCCTTTTCCCCTAAGAGTTTACGAGAACATTCTTTTCTTTGCAGAAAGTAACATGTCACTTTCCTCTCTCATCTCTCTAAAAGTGTTCTCATCCCTTTAAAAATGTAACTCATCTCTTTGAAAATGTAACTAAAAATAAAGATAAATTCAGTTCCTAAGTTCTTCATAAATTTCTGCTCAGTATTTACAGGCATTGAGGGAATTACAGTCTCCAATTTATTTATATAATTCTCAGATAATTTCTTTTTCTTTCATTTTTCTTACTGCTAAATGATTCCATAGGCTTCAAGCAGGAAGTCAGTGCTGCAGCACTAGAATTGTTTGTAGAGATTCTCATTTTCCAGGGAGGACCACAGAAGAGGCATTTCCCTATTTCAACCCTGCGCCTTGGGACAGACACCCCAGAGCTTCAGTGACTGAAGTCGGCTGGCGGCAGCGCTTACTCCCAACTAGTGCTGCTGCTTCTGTGAATGCTGTCGCTGCAGAGAGATGGGCAAGCTAAGGGAACACCTTCCACCTGCAGCAGGATGGGGCCTCCACCTTTGCGCCATTGCCATTGTAATGCTTAAACGATGGAGAGCTGTCTGACTTGATTCAAGATCCTGAAAAGTGTCTGTTCTGTGGGAGTACCAGAGAACCCACCTAGACAAGGGCAGTTCTTTGCTCCCAGTCAGGTTGGGATCACTAAAGACAATGTCTGAGACCTAAATCTTCTCAAGGATTAGGACTTCTTGGACATTGTGCTATAAATTATATATATATTTTTAAGTCCGAGAGAATATGCTTTAGAAATGGCTACTTTCTTAAAGGGATTATAAGTCATTCAATATTTGCTGGATGTTTATGAGCTCCAGCAGCATTCCCTGGAACAAAACGTGTGTCTTTTTCTGATACAATAGGGACCCGCTCAACCATACCTAAAACTCTAAGGAGGATAAAGTAATGCACTAAGGAAGACTGGGTGGGTTGTTATTTCTCTCTCTCTCTCTCTCTCTCTCTCTCTCTCTCTCTCTCTCCCTCCCTCCCTCCCCCCCCCTCTCTCTTTCTTTCTGGTTTTTTCGTGACAGTGTTTCTCTGTGTAGTTTTGGTGCCTGTCCTGGATCTCGCTCTGTAGACCAGGCTGGCCTCAAACTCACAGACATCTGCCTGGCTCTGCCTCTGAGTGCTGGGATTAAAGGCGTGCGTGTGCTGCCGCCACCACCTGGCTTATTTTTCTTTCTTAATCACATGGAAGAAGAAGAAGAAAGTGGGAACAAAGGGGAAGTGGCTAAAAAAACTTTGAATACACACATGAAAACAAGTCTTTGGCAGTTTCTCTTAATTAGCACAAACCACTACCAACTTCTGTAGCTTAAGTTTTCCTGCCTGGCCCACGGTCAGGACAAATCTCTCTCACCTGCCAGTCCCACAGCCGCTCAGACCCAACCAAGTAAACACAGAGACTTATATGGCTTACAAACTGTATGGCCATGGCAGGCTTCTTGCTAACTGTCCTTATATCTTAAATTAATCCATTTCTATAAATCTATACCTTGCCACATGGCTCATGGCTTACCGGCATCTTTACAAGCTGCTTGTCCTGGCGGTGGCTGGCAGAGACTCCCTCAGCCTTCCTGTTCTTTCTTTTCTCTGTTAGTCCCGCCTATACTTCCTGCCTAGCCACTGGCCAATCAGTGTTTTATTAGCAACACATTTGCCATACAGAACATCCCACAGCAAACTTCCTGATGAGAAACAGCAAAATCTTACTTCTTTGCATCATGCCATATAAGAATGAACGATCTAGTGCCAGACTTTGTTGACTCCCCATGGGAGGCCTTAAGCTCTGTGAGGAGTGGATGGAGGTGTGATGGGGGGTGGGGTGGGGGGGAAGGTGGGGAGGGAGCGGTAGGAGGGGAGGGAGGGGGAACGGTGGTTGGTATGTAAAATGAAAAAAATAATAAAGAAAAAAAGAGTGAGTGATCTATCTTTATTTATGCTGTTATAACCAAGAAGGAAAATGATGTCTGATTTTTGTTAACACTTTATGAACAGAATCCAATGTGATGCCCTTCTCTTTCTAACCCAACAGCTAACCCATGGGCAGAAAGAAACATGTGACATCCTTTCTAAGTGGTAGTTTTCATCCTACAGAATGGAGGTTTTCATCTCCACTGCTAAAGGGATCTTATTTAGTTTTTCAACATAAACAATCGGTTTTTGAAGATTTCATCTACCAAGTGTTTCAGTTAACAATTTTTTTCATTACTCTATGTTTAAAATTAGCCACCTAGCTGTCAATCAATGCTGATAATTACAATAAGATTATAGGGACAAGTGAGTTATTAAAGTAGCTCCAATTAACAGAACTAGATATTTTTAAAGCAGTGATACCTTCTTCTGGCTAAAATACTTGACTTTCATTACATTTTATAGTATGTGGAAACTACCATACTGATCCTACAAAACTATATAGTCCTTCGGATTCCATCTGCCAAATGACTTAAGTCCTGTCAGTGACGGGGAAGATTTGCCCTACATTAGATAAGAGCAAAATATTACAAACTGTTGACAGTTGGTACATTAAATGGCAGTGACTTGCACATTATGAGCGCCACCCTGGCATTTGTCAAATGCTTGCCTTTCCTTCAAAATAATATGAAAAGTAAAATTAAATCTAGTCAATCATTGTACCTGTTGGGTTTGAGCAGTCTTGACAACTTTTGTTTTTTTAAAAAAAATCATTTACTACAGTTTGATGGCACGCCACCTCTATTTCCCACATCACTACTCAGTGTCATGACTTGGAGCGTACGACAGATGCACACACATTTCATATGCTTTATGTCCTCCTCACTTTGTGACACCTTTTTTCCCCACCACCTGACAACTTTCCTCGCCAAAGCGATGAAATATCTCCAAGGTCTTTTGAAGCATTTCATGGCTAACTATAAGACAGTTTCAGACAATTCCTAGAAAAGATATCTGAAATCCAGAGATTAGAGCAGGACCATCATGGGAAAGCAAAGGGGAAAAAGGTGTAGTCACATAATTTTGACAGCAATTACAAAATTATGACACAGAGAGAAAAAGACTGAAACTTGACACATGTACAATAAAGTCCCTAAATGCTAGCTTTACAATGATCATGTGGATGAAAACTAAAAATAAGCCACAAATTACACCAGTTTCCTCAGGGAAGTGTTAATGTGGCATCTACATGATGTAAACTCAAGACATAGGAACCTATTTATACATAAACTTTTAGCAAATCATGTCTATGCCACTGTGTAACAGACTCCACATGGTATCAATGCAATGATTATAGTTGCTGTTTGTTTAATCTTCTTCTCGTTTTAAGACTGACACACTCAACTAATGTTCGGAAACCAAGTGATAATTTGAAAAAAAAAAATGAAACAGGTTAGGGAGGGGTGGTTTTATCGTCAAAACCTTAACTGCCCCAAATGACTGGATTGCCATACTTCTCTAGATATTTAATATTGTCTTAGGTATTCAATACTGTTTCTATATATCATAGACTCCTGGATTTTTATAACTAGGTCCATCCTCTCACAAATTCCTGCCTAATTCTTATCTCTATATCAATATTTTGCATGTATCTCAACTCTGACAGTTTCAATGCCAGGCCTTTGCTGTTTCTCCACCAAACTTCTCTGTACTTCACAATCTTTCCCACACACATAAAGCCCAAACACAGAGTTACTGAATGCCCTCTACAACTCTGTATCTAATTGCATCTTCAGAATGAGTTGTTGTAACCTTCAAACTGTCTGCTCACCTCTCTCCATTTCCTCAGCCATTAACTAATCAAAGCCATTCTCTGCTTCTAGGTGGATTACCACAACTAACACCTAGGCAAGCTTCTTTGGATTTCATTTTCTTAGCTCTTACCATTCTCTGCTTGGTATCTATTCACCACAAGGCCAACTGTATTAACTATATTTTTATTTTCTGTAGTCTGATGTTCTTGAATCAGTGGTCTCCCTGACTGGGCAGTGACTACCGACCCCAAGACTAGTGAATGCTTAGAGACAGTACGGGGGAGCCTGCTGTTCATATAGAAACTAACAGATCACAATATTATGCACTCAGCCATCTCCTTTATTAGTTTCCTAGACACAGTCATTTTCCTCGCATTAATTTATGTATCCTGTCATAGTATCTGACAGAGCACATGAGAAAGGAAGAATTTATTTGACGGGAATGTCATTCTGCATGCTGTGAATATGTGTTGATAAATAAAATGCTGATTGGCCAACAGCCAGGAAGTATAGTTGGGATAAGCAGACAAGGAGAATTCTGGGAAGAGGAAGGCTAAGTCAGGAGATGCCAGCCTGCCGTCCAGGGAGCAGCATGTCATGGCACACAGGTAAAGCCACGGAACACATGGCAACATATAGATGAACAGAAATGGGCTGAGTTTAAGTGTAAGAGCTAGTCAGTATTTAGCCTGAGCTAATAGCCAAGCAGTTTTAATTAATATAAGCTTTCGAGTGATTATTCTATAAGCAGCTGTGGACTGCAGAGCCAGGCACAGGACCTGAGGAAAACTTTTAGCCACATTTGTTTGACCCATGGATTCTGAGGTTTTAGCCCATCACAGTGGGGAAGGCAGAACTGCTCTCTATTTGGTGGTAAGAGCATATAGCATAAAGTGTCTCCTGGCTTAGCAGACCAGGAATCTCAGGAATCAGGCCAAAGTGGGGAGTGGCTATAACCTTTGAGATCTGTCTCTGGTTAGCTACTGGTGCCAGCTGGGTCCCGCTACCTACGGGCTCCACAGCCATGCAAATAGTGCTACAAGCTGGGGATGGGGGAGCTGAGCTTTCAACATATGTGGCTATGGGAGATGCTTCAGATTCAACTGTAATACCCCCCTGCACAAAATCACCTAGGACCAGCATCAACTCGATTGAATTAAGAAACACTTGGGGCACTGGTAAGATGCACCAGAGTATTTCCATCTGTGTGCTAAGGTCCTCAGCTAAACAAAAAAGGAAAGGGAGAAACCATTTGTCTCATCCTCCTTATCCACTAAAATATGAGCAAGCAGCCTCACATTGCTACTGCCAAGGTCTTGAGCTTCTCCTGGCACCATGCTCCTCCAACAGGATGCACAATGGACTATACCCCCAAATTGTGAGGCAAAATAAAGATTACTTCTGACTAGTTAGCTTTAGTTGTGTCAACTTAACACAAGCTAGAGTCCTCCGAGAGGAAAGTCTCAGATGGAATTGCCTCAATCAGATTGATACACGAACATGTGTATTAGGGATTGATGCAGGAGAACCAAGCCCCTTGTGGGCAGTAGCATCCCTAAGCCGGTAGTCCGGGATTGTAAAGGAAAGCTAACTTAAGCATGGACCACAGAGGGAGCTGGAGAGCAAGCCATCAAGCAATGTTCCTCTATGATTCCCCTCTTCAGATTCTTGCCTTGAGTTCCTGCTCCAACCTCCTTCAATGTCCTGTTGTAATCTAGACATATATAACAAATAAAGCCTTGCCTCCCCAAGTAGCTTTTGTTTTGAGTATTTTACCAAAGCAACGTATTGAAACTAGAGCACTTTTGCTTAGTTCCTTATTGCCGGATGTTTGTTCATGGAAGTGAGAAACATAACTAATACACAGAGCATAGGGATGCACAGTGATATCTTTCTCAACTATGTGGTCAACTTATGGTCTAGGACAATTCAATTCAACAAGAAAATTAAAATGGCTGAACCAGAATAAGTGTGACGTTTGTTCTCTCTCTCTCTCTCTCCCCTCCCCCTTTCTCTCTTGCAATCTAGCTCCCATCCAGAAACCTCAGCCCTTCTCCTAAGCACAGTTCTCATTAAAGAGCCCGAGAATGGGATGGATAGGGAAGTAGGGATCAATGGACAAGGAATAACTTCATATTAGTAAAAAAGGTATATTTACTTTCTAGTTTTGAACATCACCTATACTATATTTCTTTAACATAGATTACATTCAGCCATTCAAAGTTTATGCTATTAAATATACTTTCAATTTTTAATTGGCAGTGGGTTCATGGATTAATCTAAAGACTAATGTTTTTAAACCATGTTATGTTCCATATTTTGTCAGCCAGATCACCATTGACGACACCACCTATTTCATCTGGAAACTTCTCTACTTATCTGCCATAACCACTCTCTGGTAACACATATGGTGGTTGTTCTAGTCAGTTGACTGGAGTATGATTCTTTTGGGGGTTGTTGCTGTTCTGTTGGAATGATAACACTTAGTTTGTTCCCTATTTCATCACAGGAGTGGTAAGAGTTTTGCAAGGCAGTGCAAGAATTTCTATGGATGCATTTCTCATTTTTCAAATAAGTGAGGTTTGGAATAATGATCTACCCATTCTAGGACAGCAGGAGCTCAAATATTAGTCAATACTTCACCTGTGATTTCCTATGAGACTTTTTCTCTTTCACAGAACCTTCTCCAAAAAGCCAAAGCTCCCCAGAGAAGCCCAGACCCACTCTAAGAAACTAAGACTCTCCCTCTAGTCCCCTAATGGATCTAACATCGACAACATAGGTTTAAAGAAGGGCTGAACTCTAAAATGTCTTCCAAATGCTGGAACTCTAAGGACAAATATTTCCATAATAAGAAGCCTTTATCCTTCATTCTTTGAGTGTTACAAACATTCACATTAATTGCCAGCTTCTCTCTTTTGTGTTTAAAGCATGAGACTGAAATTGTAACTGTTTGGAGCAGTTAAAAACTTCCTTTGGAGTAGGGTGGATCTTTAGATCATATTTCACAACAAGTATATTTCAAGCTTCCTGCCATAATATAAAGGAAGTCCTCAGACCCGAAGTAAAGTTAGCAGCAACCAGCACATCTTAATGACAGTTTACTTTGTTCTACTTCCATGTACTTGAACGACAAACTCAATTCTTCCTCATTAACACAGTAAGGTCGATAGATACTGTATTTCCCAGTTGATCAAACAGTTTGATCAACGTTTGCTACTGATGACAGATTGTCTTTGAATCTCATTATTTGGCTCATGTAGTTTTGATACTCAATTCCAGAAAGTCTATTAGCTTTTTTTTTTTGTCACTGAAACTCCAAGAAGTGAGACTGATCTGAGGCTATAGCCTGTTCAGAAGCTAACAAGCAAGCCAGCCATAATTTCACAGATGCTGGCAGAGGTACAAGACCTCTGAGTCAGAGACTTCATTACTCAGATCAGGAATAGAAGCTAGAAGATCAGCATTTTCTGTGAAGTTTCCCAAGTTCACATTCCCATATGCTGATATGGCATAGATATCCATCGTGTGTGTGTGTGTGTGTGTGTGTGTGTGTGTGTGTGTGTGTGTGTGTGTGCGCGCGTGCGCGATGGGCTTCCTTAGAGCAACACTGAAGTTAGGAAACTCAAATATTTTATGATGAGCAGTGACCCTGCATGCTTTTTACTCCAAAACTAAGCATTCTTTTATTATACTGTGTAGTAAATAAACCTGGTGTTTGTTACAAAAGAGGACACTATCCTTTTACTTTCTTCCAAGTCTATTCACAAACACCCTTGAAAAGACAGCCAACGCCTTCATCAAAAGACATGTAGAAATGTAATGGATGAAGAGAGAATGGTCTTCTATGAGTACATTCATAATATCCTGGACTGAAACACTTTTGTGGCCTCCTTATCCATTTAAGATCACAGGCCTGTCTCAAAGTACTCAAGAAATGCTATTCCTTTGGGTGTCCTTTGAACATCCCAATGTCTTTCTCAGGAACTTTAGACCTGTGAGGATACAGACAAAAAATGAAAGAAGATTCAAGCCCACTGAGCTCTTGGCTTAGTTGAGATAGAGAAGGTCATTAGGGGAGGGTATGCAGGTCAGCTTGCTGTGTAGAGAAACACACCCCCAAACATTTGAGCTCCCAAAGTCAACCATGGGGATTTCAGTAAAAGGCCACTTCCTTTCGCCATTGCTCTTACCTGTTCTATCTAGAGAGACGGATTCAAAATGGCTACCGTGTGATATGCTGATTTTTCTGAAAATGGAAAGAATTTAAAGCAGGAGTTAGCACAGAGGGGACCCAGAGCCACTGTCTTTCTCCCTCTGTCTTCCTACTCAGACATCTGTTTTTCTCAGACTGAACATGTATTTATAGCCCTCGTTATGATAAATGAGGAAACCAGTGCTCATTATGTTGCTATGGATTGTCCTCAATAACAAGCAAGAAAAAAGAAATCTTCTGGCCCCCTAGGCCCCTAAACCATGCTGCTAGGCTTATCCTACCTGATGTTAACCCAAAACACAGTGCTTGCCTGTGAAACACTATCTAAATGGAATCAAATGGTTTGGTCCTGCCTAAATATTGAAGAAACACTTTACTTCCTTAACTCATATTTATGGCCCATTCAGAAAAATAAATACTTTCATGTGGGTATGAGGTACTACACCCCTCCCTGTGATTAACAAGAGAAAAAGGTCCCTGGTAGAGTGAATCAGCCCTCTCCCTACTGTCATCTTTAGATGCTGCCTGTCTGCAAGGTGCTGGCACCATGACTTCTGTCTTCTGTGTTTTAAGAGAGAACCCTGATGTATTTGTTAAGCTCAGTTTGGATAAAGATATAACAATCATGATTTATTTAGGTCTTGAGTTCCAATATGGCTCTGTAATCTGGCTTTATTAACAATACATTCTGAAACTGTTCACAGTTCATTGAAAAATCGTAAGTTAATAGGTGAGAACAGTTCCTCAAATACTAACAATTTCACAAACAGTGTGTCCCTCACTGGACTATGCTTTATCTCATAGGTAAACATTTTAAAGTAAAATCAATTTTATAATTAAGAGAAATTGCATGTCATTGTTTCATCTATTAAGACAATAAAATCTTGGGAGCTATGCAATTCCAATTACAAATACCAAAAATATCTCACCTATCTAATATTGAGCCCTTTTATACTTCACCTACAAGGAAAAGATAACAAAGGCCAAGGTTTGTTGTGGAATATTATTTTAAGGTGTGTTACTTTTGTTTATGTTGCATTTGTTTAACTCTGTGAAGCTGTGCTACTCTGTCTGTCTAGAACACCTGATGGTCTAATAAAGAACTGAACAGCCAATAACAAGACAGGAGAAAGGATAAGTGGGGCTGGCAAGCAGAGAAAATATATAGAAAGAGAAATCTGGGAGGAGAAAAGAAGTAGCCAGAGAAGGAAGAGGACATTAGGGGTCAGTCACCCAGCTACACAGAAAGTCACGGAGTAAGATTTGAAGAAGTAAGAGGACGGAAAAGTCCAGAGGCAAAAGATAGACAGGATAATTGAAAGGCAAGGAAAACTGGCTAGAAACAAGACAAGCTAAGGCCGGGCACTCATAATTAAGAACAAGCCTCTGTGTGTGATTTATTTGGGAGCTGCCTGTCAGGCCCCCAAAAGAGTAAAAAACAACAACAACAAAGGTTGGCTTCTGAAAAGTCAAAACAGAGCTGCCAAGAGAAGGTTGACCAGGGCAGCACACAGGCTTTTATTCAGATGATTTACACATGCTTTGAAAACAAAATATGCTGATTTCCATATTAGCAGCTCTTCAAAACAGACAAGGGGATGACTGACAGCAAGTGAAAGAACTAGCAAGAGGGTGGGGGGGACCCTGGATTCAGATGTAAGAATCCAGAAGCTCTTTCGGCAGGGCTGACCGTGTCTCCACACTCCCACTCTCCATTAGGGTTCAGCTCATTAACTGACTGTGATGTCCAGAGGATGTTTCAGGTCAAGGTGCCAAATACTGGGGCTCTTCCCTCGCTTCCTGTCAGGGTGAACTTGGGCAAGTCATCCTTAGCTCTCAACATCTGTCCTTAGAACCGCATGATCATCACTCCCTCTCCCTGCCCCCCCCCCACAGACAGGAAACCTGAGTCTTTTGCATCTCCATTGATTGTGGTAAGATACTCTCCATAAACGTGACAGTTTTAATTGTTAGCAACACAATCTATAATCATCAGGGGAGAGTGTGGTGATATTCTGTTGGTGCTCCCCAATAAAGCTTACCTGAAGATCAGAGGAAAAAGTCAGCCACTATATTAAACTTAGAAGTCAGGCAGTGGTAGCACATGCCTTTAATCCTAGCATTCTGGAGGCAGAGACCCATCTGGATCTCTGTGAGTTTAAGGCCACACTGGGAACAGAGGCAGGCATGGTGCCACATGCCTTTAAATTCCAACACTAGTTAACCATAAAGGTCTGGAGGTCTGTACAGACAGACAGGAAGTGACAGATCTGGGCAGGAAAAGGAAGTGATATAGCTGGGCGGAGAGAGGAAGTGAGATGGCAGAACATAGAAAGGTCTATAGGCTTGTGTATACAGGAAGTAGGTCTCTCTGGAGACTGAAGGTTGGTAAGGTGAGGTTGGCTGGGGCTTGTCCTTTTCCTCTGATTGCTCAGTTTTAACCCCAATATCTGGCTCTGGGTTTTTTATTAATAAGACTGGTTAGCAATTCGTCTTACAGAAGAGAGTCTCAAGGAGGGACTGTTTAGAACAGGTTGGCCCGTGGGCATGTCTAGAGGGTGATTGTACTGATTATGTTAATTGATTTTGGAAGACCCACTATGAACAACACTTTTCCATGGGCTTTGGTCCCGGACTATGTAAGAGTGGAGAAAGCGAGACTGAGCTAATTGCTAGAAGCATGTATGCATGCATCCATTTTCTGTGCTTGGCTGTGGATGTGATATGTCTATTTCACATCCTCCCTCGGTTTTCCTGCAGTGATGGACTGTAACCTAGAATTGTGAGCTGAAATAAACCTTTGCTTCCCTGTTGTCTGTTTGTCAAGGTATTTTATCACATCAGCAGATGTGGAACAGAGATGGTGAATATGTCTTTTAAAATGACAGAATTCTGCATCAGATGTCAGACCATTCCTCCCACTGGGTGCCGCGCTCCCATCAGACTGAGTTCTGCCAGCATCCTGAAAACAAAAAGTTCTCTTTTCTCACCTTGCAATGCCTGGGACACTCCCTCACGTTCTGCGAGACTGTCTCTATTATCCTTGAGACCTCAGCTTAAATTTCACTTCTGGACAAACTGCTTTTCTGACCACTTGCCTTGCAGGCCTTTCCCTCTGGTCCTCAAGGCCATCTCATTTTTTTTCCTAACAACCACAATGTGAATGCCAATTTTTTTGGCGGGGGAGGAGGGATCTCCCTACCTGTTAAGCATACACTCTGTGAAAACCAGGGTTGTCTTTTATCCTGCCAGCTTTCTTACAGAAACCATGTCTAGCATTCAGTAATTGTTTGGAAATGACCAAATTAACATATATGTAAACGTGAGACAAGAATATTGGTACTTTTCCCAAAGCAATCAGATATGAAATAATTTTTAGGAAACATTCAACTATAAAGGCATTTAGCTAAAACAAAACATGTTTGATGAATTGCATGAGTTAAGGGTACGATATGGGAAGCCTCAATGAAAACCAGTAATTTGTTTTCACTGTTAGTTTGACACAGAAGTGTAGCTATGGATACATTTCCTAATGAGGAACAAAATTACTTAGGTTCACCTACCCAGTTTTTATGTGGTCCTTGGAACATTATCTCAGTTACACTGAAAAAAAAATTATTTGAAAATTCAGGTGTTCTTCTGTGACCTTCTGAAGCCACAAAAATAATTTTCAATAGTCAAGATCCAGACTTAGGTCTCTTAATGTAAACCAGCACCTGCCAGTTCAGCATTCTAGCTCAGCATTAGAGAGGACTTTCCTAAGAAAAACCAAGTAAGAACATTGTAGTTTCTTACTTTCAAATTAGTTTCAGACCCATAGTTTCTGCTGTGTTGAAGCACAAACTTCAATAAAATTTACAGTAAGTCAACAGCAGCTATGAAGTTAATAGTGGGGTTCATTTGCCTTAATTCAAACCATGTTGAAGGGGAAAACTACATGGCAGCAAGATTTCACACTACCTCATGTAAACAGAGTTTAGTATTGTGTAGGTATAGATACATACATAGTCAGATATACCATATAACTGTTCCTCAATACATAGATATTGTATGTATTTAGTTTTATATAATCATGTCTACATGGTTATATAAGTATTTTATCTATTAAAATATTACCTTTTCTAAATTATAGTAAGTATTAATAAAATCTATGTATCATGAAAGATCATAAAAAACCATAACTTTCCTTCCCTTGACTACAAGACAACACCCACAAAGATGGTCATATGTGTACAACTACTGCCATGAAGAAATGTATACTAGAAAGAGGACAGACTTCTGCATTGTGGGCTCCTGCATCTGGGAAAAATATTGAATAGCAAACAGGTGAGATCTTTGACCTGACCTGGAAATGGAAATGTTTGGGTTTATGTCAAATTCTGAAAAGCACAAAATAAGAATGGTAAGATACTACAGAAATTATGATCAATAATTTCTTCAGTTCAAAAATTATCTTGCCATAGTGTTAAATATCAGTTTGATTAGACTGGGAAAAAATTTCTCTTTTTAATGCTCATTTGGCTATTTTAACAACATTCTGCTATTTCTGTAAAGCAGATTTTTCTTTAAGAAGAGTATAATGTCTTCCATTTTATTGGTTAGGACATGAAACTACTGGGGCTTTTATGTAGAAAAAGAGACCAGTAAAATTTTTCTGTCCTGTTATAATACAAAGCAAACTACTAAAATAAGTCACTTGAGAATAGAAAGACTTAATTTAACAACAACAACAACAAGAAAAAGAAGTAGAAGAAAATGAAAAGAGAAAGGAAAAAAATGAAGAAACAGATTAAAGAACCAATAAATAAAAATTCAGTAAATAGATGCACTTGTTCTACTATAATAATTCTTAACAAAATTTACAATAAATGTCAAAGTAAACTAAAAATTTGAGCCTAGAATCACAATTTTTGTAAACTAATTTTATTATTAGAATTTCACTAATAGAGGAATCTTTTCATCATTAGCGTAAACGTAGTGGTTTTTTTTTTTTTTAAACTGAAAAAAATTTTCCACTGCACATTAGTTACAAGAAATAGTTAGGGTGATTTAGTGACTACTATCCAGGTATATATTTACTATTTCCTTATTACATTTTTCCTAATAGAAGTTTGTTAAATCTGCCATGGTATGGTGGTACATGCCTGAAATCCTAACACTTGGGAGGTAGAAGCAGGAAGATCAGGAATTCAAGGACAGCCTTGGCTACACAGCCAGTACGACGTAAGCCTGGGCTATACGAAACTCTGCCTATAAATAAATAAATAAATGGAAAAAAAGAAACTGGTGGTAACAAAGTGAGAGAAGTTCTTCCTTTAAAGATAAATCCCTGCATGTATTGACCAGTGCTTTTCATCCCCTCTTTAAAACATAGTGCACAGTGATTTGGTTTCTGGTAAGTAGCAGGCTAGCCTTGAGTAAGCTTATGCATAAATCCTCTTCATAATCATTATACAGTTTGGTCTTCACACCACAGGAATGACTGGTCCCATTATAACTGCTGTCATTTTTTCATAATCTTCTCCTGCCACAGCAGTCCATGTCACCTATCTTCTTGGTTTTTTGTTTGTTTTGTTTTTGTTTTTGTAACAATGACCGCTAAAAAATAAAAAATTGCATCAGGATTAAAATAGAAACTTTTGAAAAAGTAGCCTAGAGACATCTATCCAAGCACTACTTTTTCTAATGTGACTACTTCTTCATCATAGGTCTCACCGTGTGTATTCGTGTCGTTAGGGTGAAACTGCACACATTCTAGAACTTGTATCTGTTGCTCTATTTGAATCAAAAACTGTGAGATAACTACCCTTGACTTTAATGTTGATGGAAAATGTTGCAGAATGAAGCTCACACCTCCCCTAAATTTGCAGCTCCAGTGAGGCAATCCTTTACTAACTAGGAAGAGAGCCCTGATTATGCAGGAATCAGAAATGGGTCTGCAGTACTCTAAACTGGTGACAAATGCCTCCTGTTTAAGCTTCAGCTGCCCCATCTAAGATATGTTGTGACAGCAGCCTGAGCCAAGGAAGACAGTCTGCAACTACATACTATAGACTATCACTGAGAATTGCACTTTTGATAAAAGCATGTCTTTTATTTTATCCTTATTGCTCTTTACAGTCAAGATCCCAAATTGAAATAGAATGGTAATATTTTTCTGCACATGAATCTTCGATCAGAAATAATGACACAAAGGTTTCTAGAGGTTTTACTAAAGAGAGTTTTAGATAAGCCAACCTAAGCAAGCTTTGAACAAGGGCTGCAGGGAAGCCATTGTTTTCAGTGATGGAGCCACGGGTGAGTTTTCCATGCTCCCAATGACAGCTCGAGACCATGCCCACGTGAGTAGCCTTGGTTAAGCCTGAGTCACAAAGGAAAAACCAAACCAAAGAGAAATGAAAGTAGGGTGTAGACTGGGTGGCAGGAGGTTTGGTGGGTAGGAAGATAAGAGTGTAGATGGATGAGAGCGACCAAAATGCAACATAAAGAAAATAATATGTTTTATATATATATATGAATATAATATATATATCTCCATGAATGCATCAAACAATAAACTAATTTTCTAAAGGAAATTGCACCTCTTATTTAAAACTCCTGGAACAGAAATGGTTGCAATTTCAGATGCTTGTGTGTTTTTGAAATATTTATATTTAACTAATGAACTGTGTGGGAAATGAAACAAAAACTAAACAAGAAGTTCATGCTTAATATATAGGTCATATACATATTTGGAAGATAATTTCTATACTTTTAATTTTTTTGATAAAATGAATTTTCATTGAAGACATCTTTGTTCCAAACAATTTGCTAGAAACTTTATTAGGATATCTATGGACCCAAAGGAGAGACTGTCTAGCTCACCGTCAAAAAGTAATCATAGCAAGAAGCCGGGTGGGCTCTGGGCAGAAGCCATGTTCTGAAGAAAGACATTGTGTTAAGATTTACCTCTAAGCATCATGTGAATGCACACCCCTCCACACACATCCCAGCTCAATCTGTTTTCAATGGATTTGTGTCCTCACTTCATACAGAAGCTAAATACCTTCATAAACAGAAATGTTTTCCACATTTTTTATTTTTTCCCTGGCATGACTTTTAATAAATTGCAGAACTCTATTCCTTTCTTCCCTTATAAACCATTCTTGTTCCAAAAGCCCTCCCAGGAATGTAGTTTTAATTTTTCATGGAATTTCTTATAAAAGACTTGGCAGGAAGAGAAGCAGTATCAGGGAGATGAAATGTGGACACATTTGGGATTGGGGAGTGAAAAATTCGTATCACGTTCTGTGACATTCTGCATCAGAAAAATTACGATAAAAATGACAAAACCTTAGTGACTGGTGAATAATGAGATTAGCGTAAGCCATACAGCCTACAGTAACGACATCAGCTCGTCTCCAGCTTCTTCCTCTACTGTAACTATTATAACTAGTCTTGGCACTATAGCTTTTCAAAACTGACATCAGTTTCAAACAATGACAATGGCAATGGTACCTACTATATTTTGGAACGTTCTCCCTCGATGGTTAAAGATTACAATGGTATCTGTTTTGAGTTTCTAGTTACACACAACGCACTCCAGAAATTTGGGCGGCACTTGGTCACAGAATCTGTAAATAAGGATTTCTGAGGCATGTATGGGTTGAACAGCCCTTACGTGAACAATCTAGGGCAATGAGTGTTTTAGAATTTAGAGATTTTTGATTTGAGATCTCTTGTGAAAAAAGAATCTAGGCATGAAATTCTCATTTATGTTTCAAATTCACCTCACATGAATACCATGACTGGGATTTTATATCATATTTTTTAATTATTTTGTGGGTAGAACAGATTTTTAAAGTGTCAGATTTTCTGTTTATGGTGTCATGTTAGCACTCAAAGGCTTTTGGATTCTGAGGGTTGAGAACACAGCTCAGTGGAAGAGTGCTTGCTGATTATAGACAAAGCCCTGAACTTAATACCAGTATTACAAGTGAGCTTGGATTTTGTTTTCTTAGAGTGGGGACATCCAACCTATATAACCCAGCCCTTACTACTACTGCAAACACACATGTTGTTAGAACACTTTCAGCTTTCATTCAAATACTGTGAAAATGCAGTGAGTTAGTACAGGCACTTAGATTTCGGTGTAGTTTGGGTTCCACAAGCATTCTAGATAAGATCGGAATAGAGAAACATCATTTTCATCACCTCACTTCTGTGGCTGTTGTAAGTCTTCTTGTATCTGAATC
>CABHPQ010143338.1:0-24396 GCA_902168405.1 Peromyscus aztecus | reverse complement strand
TCATACTTCCTCTGTGTTTGGCTGGTGACTCCTGACTCAGCCCTTCCTCTTCCCAGAATTTTCCTCTCTGTTTGTCCCACCTAATCTTCTTGCCTAGATACTGGCCAATCAACATTTTATTTATCAACCAATCAGAGCAACACATATTCATAGCATACAGAACGACATCCCACAGCAGAAGGAGGACAAATCAGAGTAAGGACTGTACAGCAAGCTAAAGGTGTACTGATATCTTAGATTTTTTTTTTTGTTCAAAAACATAATTACTTCTCATCTTTTACTGAAAAAAATGTGGTGACTGTTTTATTATTGAAAACCAAATTGGATCTCCAGGTTTGGAGTATGAGGAAGATGAGATTTAGATAGTATTTGCAAAGATTAATTAAAATAAAGAAAAACAGAAAATCAGAGTCTGGCTGAAATCCTAACTAATAGTAGTTTTAATTAGTATTGTTAATTGTTTAAGGAACCATTCAGATTTATAACACATATACAATGATGCAAACATTATTTAATTATACACATATATAAATTCTTCCTCTGTGATGGGGTAACTTTTCTATAATAGGCCTTGATTTACCTGTTTTGAACATGCAGACATTGTTCTGAATTGACTGTAATTCTGACTCCAAAGGAAATTTTTTTTGTTATTTAGAGAAATGATCATACTCTGTAGGACAATCTGGACCAGGCTGGCCTTAAGAATCTCAGTCTCTCATGTGTTGTGATTAGAAGTGACAGCTCCAAGGCCAAGCTAGACTCACAGTTTTTAATATTAGGACATATAAGTGAGCTAATTGTCTCATTTGGTACTAAAGAAATAAAGATGTGCATGAATGCCAGAGAAGAAACTCCTGGTGTTGAAATGAGAAGCTACATATTTGAGCAGGCACATTACTTACGATGCTTGAGAAGTTATTCTGGTAACTTTGGCTTTTTTGGTTTTACTTCTCAGAATCCCAACTCCATGTGAGATGTGACTTCAGTGTTCTCTAAACTGTGCCAATTCTGCCTGAATGACCCGATTTACTCTTTAATCCCTTCTTCTCCAGGCTTGTGAATGTGCTCATTGCCAGCAGTATCAATATCAGGAAAGAACAGCTGAGTACATTTCAAGTTGGAAAAATGTTCTGCAGTGCGGCCGGTCGTCTCAGTTGTATGCAGGGTTATGTGACTGTCAGTGCAGGGTGTCCAAAGACGGCAACACAGTACTATGGTAATACCTCCTATTAGGACATACAACCATTTTTCTGAACTAAAAAGACCTGATTTCTTTGCAAAATTTACATATACTTTAATTAATAAAATTTTAAGTGTTTAAATAACTACAATGTCAAGGTCTTAGTGTACTGAACATTTTTTAACTAAGTGTATATTTAAATGTGTTATCTATACACAGTGGCACACAAAATCAGATAGAATGATATAGGATAGTAGGAATTCCAGACTATAGATAAATATATAAAATAACAATGGGACAAATATTGGGAGAGGCATATGAAAAGGGTTTGGGAAGATATTTTTGAGCAGTTTATGACTTTAAGTCAAAACATAGATCAGTTAGGGCACAAATTTGTATTGAAAAGGGGGGAATGATTCATGAGAAAATACACCTTAAAAGACACCATTCCCACTGTGGCTCAAACATAAGTTATGCTTACATGTATGCTTGCTAACAACACAGGCCCAAAGTACCTCATCCATCTGGTTAGTTAATAAACTCTTAGGTAAAACTGGTCTCTCGAATCTCAGTTTGACACAGACTATACTTTTCAGATCATCAAAGCAGTTATTTGGCTTATAAATATTTATAAAACATAAAATTAACAGTGATTTCTGTAATTAAAAGTTACACACAGTAAAAAGATTTCATCATCTAAAGCTGTTATTTCCTTTGTTGATTTTTTAAGGTTAGAGCAACATGGGGGCTTGAAACCAGAATCTCTCACCTGATAGGCAAACACTCTACCACTGAGCTCCCTGATTCCAAAGATCTTTCTGCTCAATGTTTAAATTAAATGGAATTCAAAGAACGTGGTCTTAGAGCTCCACAAATCAGCAGGGTGGATGGTGTGGAATCTGAGGGGTGAGTGACCAGAGAATTGATATAGAAGGTAGGTCTTCAGCCTTGCTGTTTACGAACTATGAGTCCTTCTGAGACTGACTGTATCCCCAATGCTCAAATTCTTGGGGCTTGATATGAGGATTCAATATAAAGACTTCCTGTAAGAGTGAGGTATTATAATAATGACTATGATCTCCATATCTGATATCATACATGATGTGAACTGACTTAAGAGTTAATTACTTGAGTTTTGGTCTACAATTTTCGGGTGTGTGTGTGTGTGTATATATATATATGTTTATAACTATGTAGGTTTGTTTTACCATCTCAACATCAAATGCTCTTTCCTGCTGAACCAAAACTTGTTGGCTACTCAAATAATCCCAGAATTTTAATGTCATTCAGTCACAGAAAAGATTGGTTCTTTCAAAGACAATGTGCTCCTGTTACAAGAGATAGTTAAAGTATACTCAGAAGTTGTATCCTCTTGAACTACAGATATGATATTGTGGGCTTTTGTCTCTGATCCCAAGCAAGTCGCTTTTAAATCCATAATAGTTTAATGTTGAAAAAAAGTACTTGTGTGGGTGATAAGGTAACACACTTTTCTCTGCACCTCAATGGAACTGACTGAAGATACTGTGTAGATGGGAAAAATGAAAGGACCATTTATCCTCACATGTCCAGAAAAGTCACATAATTTTGAAACCTTATATTGTTTTCTAATCAATGCTCAAATGGTATGATTCACACAAATAGAAAGTTACTACTGATTTTCAGATAGATGAATAAAAGTATTACTGGCTTCTTGCTACTGTTGCTGTTAGCTTGATAATGGACCTCAGAAGCAGAGTTGAAATGAAGACTGAAGACAACTGCTATTTAATCCTCTACTGCTCTGCCAGACCCTCCTGTGAAAGTCATGGACATTTGTTTGTGGAATTCCATTTCACAATTTTCTAAGCTCTTTAGCATGTGACATGCTTGCTTCACCACTTTGCTTACTTCTTATGTCCCCACAAGTATTTTATTATGATGGATGTTTTAGAAAACTCACGAAGGGGATTTTTAAAAACTCAGTTTAGACTGGTTAGAAAAGCAGTAATCCTAGGATCAGCAGAACTAGGAAAATAATCAAAATCCCTGGTTAAAAACAAACAGCCCAACAAAAACTCTTTCTAGATACTTCTTCAGCAGGACATATAGAATTATTTACCTCCAAATTACTCCTCTAATTTTAAACAAGTTGTCTAATTTCCTGTGTGTGATCATTGACTAAAAGGAAGGTTCATTTTCTTATCTACATCATGTAGGTAATTAAAGGAAATTGAATGTGGGTAGTGAAGCTTTTATATAACAGGGATTGAAGCTGAATGGAGGGCAGCAAGGTCAGTGGAGTCCATTATATTTTTATGTGACAGGCTGGTTGTTAGCCCTGGCCTTGTTTATTTAGTGCAGGCTGGACAGACTACTAACTACAAATCTGTGTCTCTGATTTGCTCAGCTGTCTTTGAATAAAGACATCTTCCACTGCAAATGCTAAATGACAGTGATTGACAACTTGTGATGAACTCTGCTAGTAACCCCCTGCTACTGTTTTTAGATTACAAAAGGAAAAAAAAAAAAACAGAATGAAGAAATGCCTTTCATAATTACAAATGGTTCCTGCTGTTCCTTCAATTGGAAGGAACTTTTCACTCTGTCCCTGTTCATTACAAACCTCAATCTGTTCTATAGCCCCCATAAACTCTGCTCTTAAACATAACATAAAAATTTAAAAATGCATGGATGCTACTACATCTTGCTTCTGTTTATCTACTGGTTTTTAGTCTGCAGGAGATAAATATTCCTACACTATGTTTTTTTCTATGACGACATACAACTTGCTTTTCTACTACGAACAACCTGGTATGTCTGCCCTGGGTGAAAGCTTCTAACCTGATGGTTAGTAGGCATGGGTTACTTAGGACCCTGGCACTTTTATTTGATATGTAATCTCACATGGACTTGTGGCCCTCAAATATATGCATTGTACAACTTTCCCTTTCAGGTTTGTTAAAGTAAGAATCTAATGCTTAAACACTTATAATGTCACTAAGGCCTTTTCTTTATTAACAAATGGATGTTTGAGTAACACACGTTTTCCCTCCCAGCTTCAGCAGTAATATGTGTGCTTTACCTAAGCAGACAGAGCTGGAGTGGGCCCTTGTGTAACAGTAAACCAGTTCTTTGACATCACTGCACAGACCACTGCCTGCACTCACTAAACTGCAGATAAGAGGGCACTTGTGCAGTGGGGATGGCAGTCTAATCAACGAGAGACTAAAGCTTTATGCTATAACCTAATCTCTGTCATGGGAAAAGCAAAACTTAAAAAGTTAATGAGTTCTAGACTTTAAGTAGCACTTGATTAATTTGTAACATTCTGAGGTGTTAAAACAAACCAAAATTAGTTTCTCACATTCCAGTGCTGTCTTTTGGCCACTGAAGCTTTAGAAAAAACATTTCAGTAAATTTCCCTGATAGTGACCCTAATTGTTTGCCTTCAGAAGTACTAAATTAATTGGGTAGTAGGTATTTTATAACAACATTTGCAAAGTAAGCTGGCATTTACCAAGCCAGGAAGAAGATAATGTGCCTCCTGATATCTTTGCCTGTTATTTCAGATTATCTTTTACTTAACTGCTAATAGATTAAAATTGTAATATAAATATTTTCACATATTGTCAAATATATAATATTGCTTCAACACTTACAATTTGTACTTTTATTAGGAAAATATAGTCAAACTGAATAAGTCACACGCTATGCTATTGAACAAAGGAAGCTCCTAAAATATAAGACATCAAAGCAGACCTACATAGTGTTTACAGCGATCACAAAACTCAGTGTAAAGTACACAAGAAATGGACTTCATATTTCAGTTTCAAGGAAAAAGCAAAAGAACCCTAGGTTACAAAAGATTACAAAATAATAAAACTAAGATTTAGTGACTTAAATAATAACTTATTTTTCAAATATTTAAATAATTTATTTCACTTTAACAAAGGATCAAAATAACACCAAGATGGAAAGTATAAATATTGATGGCTATAATCATGACCTCTCATAACCTCTACATGTGTCTTTTCAGGGTTATCTGAAAACATGTGTCTGATTTGTATCAATGTCTTAAAACTTACAGACAGATGTCTACCTCCCAGGCAATTTAGGGCATAGAATCATTTGCCAAAAATAAATATGGACAAGAAATAACACCATACTCTCTCAATTGTAAGAAGGACCACCTGGTTGACAGCTGGATTTTTAAGGGATCTTACAATAGTGGGCACCAGCAGTTCTGTTGTACTTAAAATAATTTCAGTGGTAGGAATTCCATCAGAAACTTCTATTTCCCAGGATTTATAGCTAAGTCCTTAAAAAATTGCTCTTTGATGAAACTTGAAAAAAAATCCTCAGTTTTCAGGGATATAATAAAAAATGTCTTATGGCTTAACAATGTTTTGATATTTCCCTTTTAAGAAATAAAAATCGTGTGACTATGAGGTTTGACTCCTAGCAAAGGATATTGAGATTAATAGCAATACAGGGTAATTAAGTAAGTTTAAAACACATAAAACAACCTATCAATAAACGTGAAATAAATTATTTTATCACACTCCCTCTGCTCTTACAACTTTAAATATTTACTAGTAGTGAGCTTTTCTGTTTTCTCATTTCTTTTTCTCTTTTGAGTCATGGTGTTACATCGCTCAGGTAGGTAGTAAATTTGGCTATAAAATCTGGATGGCTTTGAACTCCTGATCTTATTTCTGCCTCTGCCTCCTAAGTGTTGGGATCTGAGGTGTCTTTTTTATAAACTATATTTCTATAGACTATGAGAATATAGCAAACAAACATAAACAAAAAAACTGAAAAAAATTAAGCAAGGTGGAAGATAGTAAGGAATATCAGTAAATATTTCTAATTTGTTAAATAATTTCAGAGCATTTTTGTTCTAGGAGTTAAGAAATATATGTATTAACAAGCTAGGTAAACCTACAAGTGAAATATCAACATAAGGAAACACATGAGAAGTGTTTCAAGGCAATACTTAAAGCAACTGCCAAATAAGTAAAACAAATACTGCGCAACAAACTGAAAAAACAGCCACTGAGGCTGAGCTACAGAGAAGAGACTGAGGCAAGGTGGATGGATGAAAGTCAGACACACCGCGCAGGTGGGAATCAAAAGGAAGCATGAAGCAGGCTGAGCACATGGTGTGTTTAAAGGGACAGCTACAGCAGAGAGGGAGGAAGTCTAACTGAAGAGATAAAAGCGTATAGGGCCTTAATGGTGAAATTAAAGGACAGTTCTTTAGATACAAACTGTAGAGCTGTGGAGGACAAAATGCTTTGAAACAGAAAGATTGAGACGAGTCCTATGGAGTAAACAAGAAACAGGAAGATCTTGTGAGACATTCTAACTACTTGGATGCAGGGTAATAAGAACCCAGACAAGAGCTGAAAAGTAAATTCCCTCTCCCACCAAAGGGAGAAATTTGAGAACTAAAATTAAAAAGAAAGAAATGAATGAAGTTGGTAATTGGCTTGGTGTGAGAAGTTGTGGAGAAGGGAAGGAGGAAGTAACCCTTTTGGATATATAAACAACTACCCCACAAGGGACTGGCACAACAAGAATAGAGACTCTCAGCCTTCTGAGTACTGAGTCTGGCTCACAGAAGGATGACATGGGAAGTAGCAAACAGAACTGTGCAAGTGTAGGTGAAAAGAGATGTCAAGATTGGTGTATGTCACGAGATTTGCCTATACAGAGGCAGTTTTTAAACTGTAGTAACTGTGGTGCAATTCTAGAATGCAAGCAATCTAGAAACAAGTTTGGAGTATGACACAGGAAGAGGAGGAGCCTGTGACAATCTGGAAAAAAAAGAAATAGCTAAAATTTGCAAGTACATTTTCCAGAGTGAAAATATCCATGTAAGCAAGGGTGTCAAAAGGTTGTAAAATGTGAGAATGTGTACTAAGAAAACGCCACATCACCAGTCCTGAGAAGGGCACTGTGGCCCTTTAAAGAATCTGTACCACGATAGTTCAGAACACGGGAAGATCTCAAAAGGATGGAAAAGAAGTGGGAAGAGCTGAGACCTCTGTCTCTCTCCCGTCCTGACTTCCATCTTCCCTCACTCCCTCTCTGATGGGCAGTGCAGAGAAGGAGGAGCAAGAGAGTAACAGGGAGGACAGGAGAACCGAAAAAGAAGTCCCTCTCCCTGTGTTAGAGGGTTAGCGAAAAATAGTTAAAAGAAAATTTTCCCTATATTTAAAATTATTTGATGTCTATAAAAAACATCAAGAGAATTACTAAGAAAGTTACACAAAAGACTTAAGAGGGAAAAACAGCTGGGTTCTCAGAAGCCAGTGTCTGAGAACGCAGGTAACGTATCTTCCAGACATACCACAATGTTCCTGTCTGTTCTCCAGTTGATAGACTGACACTGGGTTGTTTCCACTTGGGAAAAATACTGTATAAGAATACTGTAAAAGTGGGCCTGAATATACATCATTTCCTGTGGGTACACATCTATTAGTGAAATTGGGGTACTATGTGGTAACTGCTTAATATTTTGAGGAACAGCTGAATATTTTCAAAAAGTGAACACATGATTTACATTCCCAACAGCAATGCTTGGGAGCTGTGATCCCTCTCCATATTCTCACCAACACTATTATGATATGACTTCTTGGTTATACCACCATAGAACATATGGAGTACACTTGCATTAGGTTTTGCGTTGCATTTTCACTAATAATTAATGAGGTTTAAGTCCTTGTTATGAGCTTACTGGACAATTGGAGAAAGTATTCAGATCCTTGATGATTTTTTTAATTCAATCACTTATCTTTGTAGTAGAGATATTATTTGTTTTACTAATTTTAGATACAAATTCCTTTTACATATACATATAAATATATAATTTTAATTCAGATTCCATATATGAGAAAAAACATGTATAATTGTTTTTCTGAAATTTGCTTACTATAATGATTTCTAGTTGCATGGATTAAAGTATTTTTAAAAATGGTCCAGTAAGTGGTAAGGGCTCCTGTCTCCAAGTCTGATGATCCTAGGACCCACACAGCATAGGGAGCAAATTCAACTCCCAGAAGTTGTCCTGTGATTTCTACATGGCAACACTGCACATGTGCCCCTCCCTCCTACACACAAACACACAAAGTAAATGTAATAACAACAACAACAACAATAATAAAGACGTCTATGAGTATGACAGATTTTCTTTTATCCTCTTTTTTTGGTTTTTCAAGACAGGGTTTCTCTTGGTAGACTAGGCTGGGTGTGAACTCAGATAGGCCTGCCTCTGCCTCCCAAGTGCTGGCATTAAAGGTGTGACATCATCGGCTGGCAACTATGACAGTTTCAACTCTATTTAGGTCAGTGAGGGTTTCAATTTTATAATAAAATTTGTGTGCATAGTACAAGAAAACAGTCTATCTCATTATCTTGGCAGCATTTTTGAAAAGCTTATTCTTTTTTCCATTTTAATGTCTTGGTACTTTTTACGAAAAGCCAATCATTTCTAGACTCTTCGTTTATCTCATGGATATATATACATGTCTACCTTATGCCACTACCATACTATTTAATTATTATAGTTTTGTAACACAAGTTTTAAAATTATAAGCATCCTGCAAGTTTGCTTTTCATTTTCAGGATTAGCTTACTTTACTACAGGTCCCTTATATTTTACAAAGATTTTAATATTAGTTTATCAGTTTATGTATAGGCTATGCTTTGTTAGATGTGAGAATGAGAATGGATATGAGATGTCTATTTTCATAATCAATATTTGACAGTTTATAGTGTGTATTTAGTACTTCTTTGGTAATATTTTTAATTTATAAGAATTTTAATTATTATATTTAAGCCTGCTCATTACTACTGTAGAGCAAAATAATTGTTTGTTTTCTGTGTATTGATTTGGAGTTCTGCAACCTTGGTGAGCCTTTCCCTGCAGTCCTAATTAGTATTTTAGTAGGTCATAGGGATTTCTCCAGATACAGCCATGTCATCTGAAAACTGGGAAGAGCTTACCTCTTCCTCTAGAGTTTGCATGTTTTCTTTTTTTCTGACATGGCAGAGCCTTGAGTATAGTACAGCACAGAAACAGCAAGAACTCCACCTATTTTATCCTTGCTCTTAGAGGAAGAACGAGTTTTTTACCATTTAGTGCTAAGTCAGCTGTGGATTTTTCATAAGTATCCCCCCCCCCTTTTTTTTTAGGTTGAGAAAGTCCCCACATACTCCTCTTTTTTGATTATTCCATCATGAAATACAGAGTTTTACATTACCTATGGTCAGACACTTTGCTCACTCTTTATGCAGTGGGGAGGGGCTTAGTCCTGCCTCAACTGAATGTACCAGGCTTAGCTGTCCCCCCATGGGAGAACTTACCCTTTTGGAGGAGGAGATGAGAGGTACACTGTGGAGGGGAAGGTGGTGGGGGGAGGGAGGGAGGTAAAGGAGGGATGAAAGGGGGATCTGTGGTTGGCATGCAAAATGAATAAAAAAATTAAAAAAAAGAAATACTGGGTTTTATTAAAAGTTTTTCCAGCTGAGTGATTAAATGATTGCTCTTTGTTGCATTAATAATCTTAGTTAATTCACCTGGTTTTTAGATATTAAGTCAACCTTGCATTCAAGGGTAGATCACACTTGATCGAGGCATATCATCTTTTCATGGCTTTAAGTGGCTGACAGTTTTCACATCTGTATTTACAAGACACATTAATCTAGTTTTCTGAGGAAAGTTTTATCTGGTTTGGGTATTAGGGTACCTCTAGACTCATAAAATGTGTTCGGAATTGTCTTTTTCTCTCTTGTATTCTTCAAAGACTTCTAATAGGGTTAATGACAATTGTTTTGAATATTTGGCATGACTCACCAACTTCTGGGGCTGCCTGTTTCCTAATAGAAAGTGTTAAATGGCTTGAATCAATTTCTTTACTTGGATTACATCTATTCAGATAATTCGTTTATTCCTGTCACTCTCAGTTTATATCTTTTTGGAAATCCATTTCAGCTAAGTTATATATATTTGAGGGGGGAAATACATACTTGCTAATACCCTTGTAATTCTTTTGATTTCTGAGGCTGGCACAGTCAAGTCTTTTGTTTCACTATTGATTTTGTCAAGTTCAATGTTTCATTTTTCTTTATTTTTACCTAAAGTCTTGTGAAGTTTATCTTTGCAAAGAATCAGCTTTTGTTTTCTGCTATGGAGTGCTTGTGCCCTAAACAACTCATAGCACGTCAGGGTGGCACCACTGGGAGGGGACCAGGTGGTGAGAGCAGAGAGCTCAAGAATGGGAGAGAAACCAGTGCTTGTCTAACAAGACTCTTCTGCCACGTGAGGACAGAGAAGATGGCCATCTACCAACTAGGAAGTGGGACCTTACCAGACACTGAATCTGCTGAAAACTTAATCTTGGCTTCCTCATCCTCTAGAACTAACAGAAATAATTTTATGTTGTTTACTGCTCACCCAACTTCAAGGTATTTTGGTATAGCAGTCTGAAAAGATTAAAAATTTACAGTTGATTTTCTTTACTTTATATTCTATATTTTATTCATTTAAACACTGATCCTTATCAAATGTTTCCTTCTGATGGTACTTTTTGTTTTTCTTTCAGCTTTTTAAATTAGAGAGTTGGATTATTGATTTCAAATTGTTCTTAAATACAGACTATATAATTAGAATTTTATTTATCGTGTGTGTGTGTGTGTGTGTGTGTGTGTACTTGGGCATGTGACTGTGCGGAGATCAGAGGACAAGTTGCAGGAGTCAGTTATTTAGTCATGTGGTTCCAGGGACTGATCAGGTTGTCAAGTGTGGCAGGAAGTGCCTTTGCACACTGAGTCAAATCTGCCCTTATTAGGACCTTATAAAAGTGCTGCTTCAGTTGTACCTCATAAAGACTCACGTACTGTTTTGGTTTTCATTATTTTAAAGTATTTTCTAATTTCTGTTACGAATTCTTCTTTGAGCATATGGTTGTGTAGAAGTGCTGTTAAAATTCCATGTGTCTGCACATTTCTCAAATTTCTTCCTGCTGATGCCTTACAAATTAATTTCACTGCGTTTAGACAGTATACTTCTTATGATCAATTGTTTTCATCTGGGGGACTTGCTTTCTGGTTAAGTCTGTGGCTGATTCTGAAGACTGTTCAATGTTGAAGTACATCAGAGAAAAATGTTTCTCTGTCATTGCTGGGAACACACTCTGTAGAGGTCTAGTTGTTTTTACATGGGTGTTGACTCCTTTCTGGCCTTATTAAACAGTGACACAGTCACTATGTAAATAAAGTTCTGAAGTTGGTCAAATCTGAGAACGAGCAAAGCTTTCACTCTCAGAGTGTGTGCTCCACGAAGGGAGACTGCTTCTCTTAGCTAATACTGCCTGGGTTAGAGATTCTGCAAGGTTTTGGAGGAAATGATGTATTGCACTCCTGCCTAACTACAGCATCTAGAAGTATTGTATCTCTTAAAACAAAAACAAAAACAAGCAACAAACAAACAAACAAACAAACAAAAACAAGAGAAAATGTTAAAGATCCTCTCACATGGAAAAGGAAAATAAAATATATTTGGGAAGCATGGTCCATATATTTTTTCTGTAGAAATGTGGGGAAAACATATAATGATTCTGATGGTAAAGTACTTAGCTACCAAAGTATTAAGGGAAGTTACTGAGAAAATTGATAACTTCCTGAACTAGAGTTTTAGAAAATAATTTCTATTATGTGTTATATGTCAACCCACAGTAAACTGCATACATATAATTACGTTAGACATTTTGTCCTTTCAAAAAAGCTCCTTTAAGCAAGTTGATTTAGCTCAATCTTTATGAGTCACCAAATAGTTATGAAAGTCCAAATTTTTTGACTATAAAGCTTTCCATTATAGCTTTCAGATTTGTTTCCCAAAGTAAAGCATTAAAAACAAGAATAATATAAATATAACTCCTCTTCTCCCTTCCTGCATTCACTATAAAATAGACTCTAAGTTTAGGTGACTTTTTCCAGGGACTGGGACTAGTACATTCAATCCTCAAGTTATTGCAGTCTTAATATTATGACAAAATAACAAAGACTTCAACTAATTCAGTTGAGAATATGATAGAAATTCTGTGTCTTAATGGAAATAATGTCTATTTAAAAAGCTCCCAATTCATAAACAAGAAATTGCATAATCTGTATTCTAGAATCGCTAAAGCTCCATTTTAATAACTTCAAAGTCGTAATACAGCTTTCCAAGACATAGAGAGAGCATGCTATCATCGCTTAAAAAAAAAAAACAAAAACCACCTTAATTTTAAGTTATAATGTATGGCAAATAAATCTATATATTGAATATATGGTGAGCACAAATATAGCCTTTGGTTGTTATAAAGGGTTATTCCTTTGCATAGTGTAAAAAATCTCAATAAATTCCAAACTATCAGAAAACATGTAACAATACAGTAAAACTGGTGAAACAATGTAAGTTCTTATTCAAAGCCATATAATGTTTACAAGTTATTCCCTGGAAATGTCTAATTAACAAAACCCTCTGCATACAGCACATGAGACCTGTGCTATAGCTGAAGGCAATAGAAGCAGTCACGTGCATTGGTGGGCTCCTACTAGTCCTGAACAAACAGCCTAGGGTACATCTTCATGTGTAGCTTTGTAACTATGATTACATTAATTATTTTCCTTAATACATTAGATTTTATTTCTTTTAATTCAGTGATTAGAAAGCTTATTTTTAAAACTCTATTTAAATTCACAAAAGAGGTTTCTAATTTATTTGGAATAGAAAAAGTCTGGTGTCTTAGAGACTAAAAGAAACAGTTGCTTGCATACTGCATGTACATAAGAATTCCTGCACTAAGAAAGTGAGTTTTCTTTAATTAGAAAGAAAAATTGTGGACATCCTTAAAAATCTCTGAAACATTTTGATATTCTATTTCTCTACTTTGATTTAATAATACATTGTTTACAATTAAGGGCTGACTGAATAAATTATTTCTCTTCTCTTAAGACAATATTCTTTGTGAAGACAGAGGGCTAAATTATGCTTGAAAAGCAATCACATAGTTTGTAAGTTATATGTGAAAAAGATAACTTTGAAGAAGTGATGGCAGACACATGTAAAGTAAAGAAGCTGGATCAGTGAGTTGGTTTTTATTTAGGATTAGTGTAGTACTGAAAGATGGCACAATTTTATTCAGAGAAGCACAAAGAGATGACTTGTTGACTTGGTAAGGACTGGGAAAATTATTATCTAACCATTTTACCTTTACAAAAATGAGATAGGTTCCTTCCTAGCTTCAGTTATTTCTCTAGCTCCCACAAGACTTGCTTGTATCTTCTCCAACATTCCCTAGTTTTAACCATGAGAAAACATTCCTGATTTGTGAGAATCTTGCTTTTTTAAAGAGGCATTTACTATGAAGTGTCAAGCTTTCATCCTTAGTGGCTCAGAAATCTATGTTCTTTTGACTACAAAATGTTCCACTTAATGCAAGACATGGACTCAGAATTAACAAATATCTAAGTTTAATCAAACGAAAGGCTTACTTTTTATGCAAGGTATGAACAGTCACTGGACAGATCGATTTTAAATGAACATATGTACATCATGTTTTTCAAAATAAACACATTGAGAGGTTAAGCGCATGTCAAAAGAGCTTTCCTTACTCAAAATATTGTGAAACTCCTTCTGTAGCACTGTAGTCAGAAAGACTTTGGAAACTACTCATACATTGTAGCTATAAACAATTTGAAAAGCTAAAAGTATAAATTGTGTGTTCTTTTTTTTTTTTCCCCCAAGACAGGGTTTCTCTGTATCACAGCTCTGGCTGTCCTGGAACTTGCTTCGTAGATAAGGCTGGCCTTGAACTCACAGAGATCCTCTGCCTCCCAGGTACTGAGATTAAAGGCATGCGCCACCACTGCCCAGCTAAATTGTGTGTTCTTAGTCTAGCCTTTTCTTTTGATTGATTTCAATTAACTTTCTGTTATTTTCTCAAACACAAGCAAAGCAAAATAAAGCAAACCAATATGCTATGAATGTGTGATATTTTGTCCCTCAAAGATTCAAAAGAATGTGCCATAGGACACAGAGGAAGTTAATTTTGTAATGGTAGAACTTGACAAAAATAATATTTTTATGTAATATAGTAGATAATGTTTGTTAAACAGTCATCTAAATTGACAGGTCACTTAGTAAGATAAAGAAAGCAGATGCTAAAAAGAAATAAGTTGAGAATAAAAATACAAGCACTGAAAAAAAGAAGAAAAAAAGACTAGAAATGTATTTAAAAACAAACAAGCAAGCACACAACCAACCAACCAGAAAAAAAAACAAACAAAACAACAACTGGAAACCACTGCCAATTAAATAACCTATTAGGTACTATACTTAGGTGGGTACTTTGTATTGTGCATTCAACTTTGAGTGTATTTAGACACAAGGTTTTAGTTTGTAAATATTAAATATTTTAAAAGTTACTAACTCATAAGATCAATTATGCTAGAGTAATTAAAGTTACCACTATTTTTGTTCCTAAGGTAAACTTTTAATACGTTTTATTTAAATACAACAAAGGAAAACAAAGATTTTCAATGCCAGATGTCTGGGAAGATCCCATTTGGATTTGAGCTACTTAAATTTGCAATCGTGTATTTATACATCTAACAGAGCTTCTGTTTCCCCCAGAATCAGAAAATTAACTAGCTTTGTAGCATCTTTCTTGATCTGCCACCCGTGCCCTGAGGATTAGAGACTCCACCTGAGCTTGTTTTACAAGCATAACAGAAAAAATTAATCTCTGCTGGCAGCGCTCCCACTGGGATACTGATGAATAATGATATCCCTCTTCTGCTGCCCTCTCAGTCCACTAGAAAAGCCACTCTAACCCGGCCACGTGGAAACGGCTGAAACCATTCCAGCTGTGGATTAGCAGTCCGTCAAGCACCCATCTGCTCTGTGCGAATCAAGAAAAAGCAAACATGAATTCTTATGGCTAAGTCATATTCAAAGCTTGTAAGAGAGTTTTCTCTATATTTAAATGTCTACATGTATATGAAATAGGTAGGCAATACTCAATTCACCAATTTAGTTTGTCTTTCCTTGGTACCTTAAACACTAAAAAAACAAAGTACATGTTTAGGGCATATGAAGTACAACTCTTAAGTTTGGTATTCATCTGGAACTGATTAACTATGAATTATACTTGTAGAGTACAATATGAAAATACACAAGACAAATTGACTTTCCTGTGTCTTAAATGTAGCAACCAACTACTTGTGCCATGAAGTGGAAATACTTAAAGAGTAGCTTTATTTTGTTGATGTGGTGATACAGTAAATAAATATCTATAGATTTTGGCCTCCTCCTCCTTTTGTTTTTTTGGAGGCAGTGTTTTTCTGTGTAGCCTTGGCTGTTCTGGAACTTGCTATGTAAACCAAGCTGACTTCGAATTCAGAGATCTGCTTGCCTCTGCCTTCCAAGTGCAGGGATTAAATGAATGCGACACTACGCCCTGTGACTTTTGCCTTCTTTCAAAAGAAAAGTACTATTTCTTTTAGCCTACAACTACCCAAACTCTATTACTACAACATTTATGTACTTATGTAAGCATACAAGCATACATATATATATAAAATATATATAATATATATATATACACACACACATATACATACATGCTGGGTACTGAACCCACCTGCAATATGCTAAACACATGCTATATGCTGTACTTCCAGCTTTACCAGCTCCTTATTAATGCGCTCTCTAGCATTTTAGTATGTCCATAAGGTAAAGATGATTGATGCTTATGATAGCATGAAGACACATAAAGACCTTTATGAATTCTCAGTATCATTAAAAAAACCTATCTGCATATATGCCTTTATTTTTAGTACTATCTTAAATGTTTGAGCATTAGTATTCTTTGAAAAGTAAAATTACATGATGTATGTGCAGAAATTTCATTAACTGAAATATTTAAAACATTACTCATATTCCTTGTCAATGATTTAAAAAAATGAACATGAAACATCTGCTTTTAGTTTTAGTCCAGTATGAACCATATCACTTTGGTGTGGGTCTCAAGTGACTATGTTTTGATTCTTCTCTGATTTTACTGTATTCATTGGTTGTTTGGATGTCTTACTGATCCCCTCCACCCCTTCTATTCTCTTTCATGCTTAAAGAAGAAAAAGTTACAGCCTTTCTGCATTTCTAGTCTAGAAGAGCACTGCTAGCCTCATCACTGGGTCTTCAGGAGACCTTAGTCCATCTGTCAGAAGATGATATCTGCTTGGCATGTATCTTATAAAATTGCTGACTTTAATTAATAAATATCAGAAAATAGCCAGAATTTACAGTGTTCTTCATTACACAAGATGCTATTGAGACCAATATCTAGTGAGTTCAACCAGGGTTCATAGGAAAACAAGCAGGGCCTAATGGTAAAGACCAGTACTTTCAGCTACTTGGAAGGTTAAGACCGGACAATGCAAATTTCAATGCGAATTATTCAAGTGCACCCTGAATAACTTAGTGAGAGACTGTCACAAACAAACAAAAATAAACTCCCCCCAACCAAAAAGGATTGGAAATACAACTTAGTGGTATGGAACTGTTGAAGCCTGTGAGTGGTTTCAATCTTTAGTGCTGCCAGAAAGAGAAAAAAAAGAAAACGGAGAAGAAAAGCTGTCCAATACCACAGGACATTCCTTCAAATGGAAGCACACAGTGCTTCTATTAAACTGTGTTTCTTTGCCATACATAAAATAATAGAGAATAAGAAAGTGTAAACTATGAATCCAAGGAGAATGGCATTTAGAGCTCACTCTTTTTTTTTTTTTTTTTTTGTTTTTTTTTTTTTTTGAGACAGGGTTTCTCCGTTTAGTTCTTGCTGTCCTGGAACTCACTTTGTAGACCAGGTTGGGCTCGAACTTAGAGATCCCATCTCACTCTTTGTAAGCAAAGTGAGTTTTAAAAATTTATTTATTTTTATTATTTTTAATTATGTATAGGTGTGCGTATTTGTATGTGGTTATGTCCATGTGAGGTAGGTGCTTGTGGAGGCCAGAGACATCTCGACTCTTGTTAAGTTTTCTCCCAAACTTGGGTCCTCTCTGAAAGAGCAGCAAGTCCTTTTCACCACTGAACTACCTCTTTAGCATGGCAAAGTGAGTTTTAATGTCGTGAGGCACTTGGAATTCTGTGATGTGTTTACATACATGGATTGTCAGGTGGAAAATATTGTTTACAAAAATTACGGAAAATTTTCCTAGAGAATATAATGTTAAAATAAGCTTACTGATGGTATGAATAGTTTTGTAGTAAAGACCATAACTATGTACTTTATTTAGTTACATATGAGAATAGGGCAGAATCATCATGTCTTTGGGTTAGAAGTCAGGACACTCATCCTATAATACATCAGTGGAGTGAAGTCCTCTAGGTCGTTATCATATGTATTCAACAAAAATCTTCACTGACATCATTCTTATAGAGGGAAGATTACAGTTTTCATGTATCTCGCTAAAGTTCATGTGTTAGAAACTTAATCATATGCATGCTAATGATACTTGAAGGCAAGATACTTGGGAGATCATTAGGATTAGATGAGAGTCTCACGGAACACAATGATGGCAGTGTTGAGTTTACAAAAGAAGAAACCTGAGCTAACATCTCACTTTTTTTAAAACCTTTTCATTTTTTGAAATTATAATAGTTACATCTCTTCTCCCTTCCCCTTTCTTCCCTACAAGTCTTTCCTCTTTGCTGTCTCTCGAAATCAAGGCCTCTATTTCTTTAATTGTTGATAGATATATATATCAATAGATATATCTATCAACAATTAAAGAAATCATATCTATCAACAATTAAATACACACACACACACACACACACATATTCCTAAACACATAGATACAACCTGCTCACTCTGTATAATGTTATTTGTATGTGTATGACTTCAGGGCTGACTAGACCTGAACAAGGATGACACCAACAGACAAGCAAACACATGAGGATGAAAACTCATGGGGCCTCAGTCTTAGACAAAGAACTACAGGCAACTAAGGAATGCTGAGTCTTCCTCAGGGAACAACATCTCACCTTTTGACACAACTCTATGAGCTACACTCCTAGTCTTTTGAGTTTTATTTTAAAAAACAAGTTCTTTGTTTCATTGATGTTTTATATATATTTTATTGTCTTTGTCATTTATGTCTTCTCTAATGCATAAATGTCATTTTATTTTAGTAATTTTTGGTTTATTTTCTTCTTTTTCTAGTTCCTTAAGCTGAGGATTATGATCTCTTCCTCTCTTGCCACTGGACTGACTACTGTAAATGTCCCTCAGTGCTTCCTTTATTTTATATGCTTGGCTATGTTGTATCTCCATTTTCAACTGATTTAAGACTGTTTTAAATTCCCTTGTTGATTTCTTCCTGGATCCACTAGTTGTTCAGATGTTATCTGTTTTACTTACTTCTATTTGTATAGTTTAGAAAGCTTTTATTATTATTTATTTCTAGGTTTATTATATTGAAACTTGATTTGTGAACTACTGTATAATCTAATGTGGAGAATGTTACATGTCCTGACGATAAACATATGTCCTCCAGGTGCAGGATGGACTGTTCTACAAATTTATGTCTAGATCCATTTTGACTGGGATGTAATTTAACTATGGTATTTCTTTGTGGAATTTTTTTTTTTTCAGATGATCTGTCCATTGCTAAGAGTGGGATGCCAAAGTCTGAAACAATTATTTTATTACAGTCTATCTTTCCCTTTAGGACTATTAACACTTGCTTAATATATTTAGGGACTCCTACACTGGGTGCATATGAAGTTAGTTATTAATTCTTCTTCTATGATCCTTTTACCATTATATGATAACCTACCTTCTCCTTCTTTACTACTTTTGCCCTATAATATATTTTGTATAACATTAATACAGTTCCTCTTGCACTGTGTTTTCCATTTGCATGGGATACTTTTCTATCCCTTCACTTTAACCTGTTTTTTTAACTTACTCACTGATTCTGTCTTTGAACTGGAAAATGTAGGTCTTTATATGGCATACAATAGAAAGCTTGTATTCTATAACATTTATTTTTGTATATTTCAGTCGAATTTTGAGCTAGTAATACAAGCAATAGATGAAGCTGGCCAGATTGTTAACTATAGACTCACTCAAGGGAAAATTTCTAGATTACACGACTCATAAAATGATCTATTCATTTTCTTGAGTTTTTCCCTCTAGTTAGGTCCCCAATAGCTTTCTACCTGTTTTGTAGATTCCTATTTAAAATCCAAAGAATACCAAAATAAAACAAACAAAAACCACTAAAAGCTTCCCTATATCTTTCAAAACTAAGTTCAGTATTCAAGGATGTGCTAATCCATTTTCAAAGAATCTCAGTGAAGAAGTATTTCCAAGTCAGAGTCTGTGACTAGTCATCATCACTCTGATTTATGATGTCCAGTGGTTTCAGAGAAATATAAACAGAGGAACAGTCCTACAGGCATAGACATTGGTTGGTACATCAGAGTAACACTTGATACAAGATTATTATTCGTTTTCTATTTGAAGAGAGGACAGTATAACATTGGGAAACCATTCTTTTGTAGACTTTCTCATTCCTAAGTAGAAATCTATAACCAAGATCCATGACCTTTAGCTAAACATTAACTTGGGTATAGATCAAGAAGGGGAGAGGAAGTTGAGGCACAGGAATCTAAGAGAGGTTCAGAAAATATGCAGAAGAATCATGAGATGATGGATGTGATCATTTGGTTCACAATTTTGTGTGTGTGTGTGTGTGTGTGTGTATGTGTGTGTGTGTGTGTGTGTGTATAAACATACTTCATATATCATGCCACCTTTATATATTAAAATGTATTTTAAAAACACCACTTCAGGTAAAGATACAAAGGTTACTCATGTGGAACTATGTGATCACACACTATGTCAAGTACAGAAAGGATCCATGATTAGGAAATATATTACTTGGAATAATAAGGGATACAAAACCCCATAGTCTTCTTTATTAAGCCACCCATAAAGAAATGAAAAGTTTCTTAATAGGTTCAAAAAGCTGCCCTCAAGACTAAATGCCCTTAATCCCTAAAAATACTATAAAGGTGTCCAAAGCAAGGCAGCTTTGAGTATAAAACGAGAGCAAAACATATGTAGAATACCCAAACTCAAACCCCCAAACCACTGCTCAACAGTTTCCCTATATCAAGGTCAGGTATGTTCTAACAGTATCCATTTAATTTTTATAAGCAGGAACAGATGAGTTATTTAATTATCCCATTAGTACCTGACACTAACTCTGAAGAAAACCAGAGAAGAGATGGCTTTCATGCTTTTTTAATAACTTTGGAAATGGACTTAGAGAAATTAAATGAGTTGCCAATTACATGAAGAAATGAAATGGCCATGCTGAGATAAGCTGTTTCTGAATTTTAAGTGGCACATGAGCTCCATCACACTGTGGAGAGCTTGACTGAGTCACTATCTTTTCCTAAGCTTGTGGTGTTTCTTTTTCTTAACTAGTCACAGCTGATGACCTAGTTTTGAAGCTTATTAAAAAATTAGGATGAATAGAAGAGATTTTGATTATTTCTCCATATAGTTGACACATGGTCTCCATTGTACTTGGACTTATACAGTTTTCATTTTTTATTTTTATTCTCCCTGCATAGTTCTATGTAAGATTAGCAATACTTAGTGGGTTTTGTCAGCATAAAAAACATTACATCCATCATTCATGAGACCCAAATCTTTCCAAAGTTTCTATGAATACTTGACATTATCATGACATAGATGAAGAGGCCTGGGCTTTCTAGTGCTCACTACTCCACACATACTTAGGGGTTGCTTGGTATTTTTTGAATTAGCCAAGGGCTTTTGCTTCTTTTATGTTTACTTTCCTCACTGGAATTCTTGTGCAAAGGCTCTCTCACAAATTGTCCATTCACAGAATTACATTTTATGTTCAAATGTCACCTCCCAGGGTGGTTTGAAAGAAAATGGCCCCCAAAGGCAATGGCACTATTAGGTGTAGCTTTGTTGGAGTAGGTATGGCCTTGCTAGAGGAAGTATGTTACTGTGGAGGTGGGCTTTGAGGTCTATATATGCTCAAGCCACACCCAGTGAGACAGACCATTTCCTGTTGCCTGCAAGTCAAGATGCAGGACTCTCAGCTACTTCTCCAGCACCATGTCTGCCTGCACACTGCCTTGCTTCCCGCCATGATGATAATGGACTACACCTCTGAACTGTAAGTGGGCCACCCTAATTAAATGTTTTCTTTTGTAAGAGTTGCCATCGTACTGATGTCTCTTTACAGCAATAGAAACTCTAATTAAAACAGAAGTTGGCACCAGGGACTGGGGTATTACTGTGATAGGTCTGACCATGCTTTTGTTTGAAGGAATATGTAGAAACTGATTCTGTTATATTTCTCTACATTGTTAACATAAAATAAAAAGCCATGAATGTTACTTAAGCTAAAAGGTTAAGAATTCCCTAATCAGAAAGGGATAATTTTGTGAAATTTTCCCCTTTTAAAATGTTATGTTTCCAAAATAAAAGAATCTTGTGGGACACTGTTTGGGTAGAATTAGAAAAGATTTTGGAGGTTTTTTTTTATTTTTTTTATTGGTGTTTACAGTGCTGGAGATTTGGGCCAAGCACATGCTGGTCAGGTGCTCTACCACTGAGCTTCACTGCCACTCTGGAAAGCATTTGAGGATGCTTAATTACTTCTCTGCTGTGCTACACCTTCAGTGGATTCCGGACTTAGAATGATTATACCATTTAGATCCTTGGCTCCTTTCTGAGGATACAAGTTTTTGATTGCAGGTTTTTGAACTGAAATAGCATTTGTTATTCTCTGTGTTGGGGAAAGTTCTAAACACCACTAAAGGAAGAAGCTGACACTGACTTTAAAACTGCTCCACTTTGCTGTAATCATTTTAGTGTACTTGAATTTCCCTGGGATAAAAATAGAAACATTTGAGCAAATACCAATTTCCATTTTACATTTTTCTAAGTTTTACTTTATATTAAAGTTCTTACTTAGGTTTCATATATTAAAAAAAAATCTAAAAGCAGAAAGCTTACCCCAAGTAAAATGAAAAATACTTAAACTTTGGAATTTTATTTCAGCAAGATAATTCTCTTCAATGGTATTACCATAATAAAATGACTTTTGCTTCCTTAATATGCACGCATATTATACTAACAATTATAAATAGTTATGACATCCTTGTTGGCAGAAGGTTGGTACCAATGGTATCTAAAAATATTTTTGCTGGAATTCCCAACTTTGTTGCTTCTGTCCAACAGAGTGCTTGAAGCTCTGGGCAGATCAATTAGAGAAAGAAAAAGTAAAACAAAATGACTTCTAAGTTAAACTATCCTTGTTTATAGACAATTTCATAACGGGGATGTTAAGACACAATAAATGAATTCAGGAAATTTCCAGGATTACTGGGGCCAGGGAAACAGGTAGGCTAGCACTGCAGGTCTTCACTCTCCCTCATCTCCTCCAAGTCCAGGCTCATCCCTAGCTTTGTAGCAGACTACCTGTTGCAACTTCCCTACCCCCACCTTGCATGACTCTCTAGTGGATCACACAGATCTTCCGTTCCTAACTCTGCTCCTCTCACTCACTGCTTTATCCCAGCCCGAACTCCAGCAGGCAGGCTAAGTGCAGATCTTTGCCAACTCTTTTTTTCCTCCAAGTCTAATCCCCCAGTTCCATCCCCAAATCAGCAGCAGACCACCTACTGTGGCCTCTCCTTCCTCATACCCCTCATTCCCAAAGGACCCAGCTTTCCTCCCTCTTGTGAAGCAACCCCCCTCTCCCAGCCATTCCCCATTCCTAAGTCTTAGGTCCCAATACCCAGAAACTCCTTTTACCTGGAATCCACAGTGCCCATACCTATCAAGATCCCAAAAGATTTTCCTATAGGCAACACATAGTTACCACACTCTCCTAAAATCCAGAGAAGAGACAGAAACCAAGGAACAAAACACCCACCCAACAAAAACAGGACTACTTATCAGCTCCTAGAATTAAAATTTTCGCAATCCCAGATGCCTAGACACCGGTGGAAAAACAAAGTCAGTAACAGCCAAGACAATGTCTCCACTAGAGCCCAGCAACCCTATCACAGCAGGCACTGAGTATTCCAACATATTTAAAGCACAAGTAAAAACCTTAAAAGAGTCTGTATGCATATGATAGAGGTCTTTAAGAGGGAATAAATCCCTTAAAGAAATCTATGAAAACAGAAAATAGCAGAAGATGAAAATGAATAAAACCTTTCAAGAATTGAAAGTGGAAATAGAATCAGTAAAGAAAACCTGAACTGAGGGAAATATGGAGATGAAAAATTTAGAAACTTAAAAAGAAAGTTCTGTTGTGTCCAAGAAACATACTTCAACATCAAAGATAGACATCACCTCAGGGTAAAAGGTTCAAAAAAGATATTCCAGCAAATGGACCTAAAAAAACAAGCTTCACCAACATACTACAAGAGATGGAAGAAAGAATATCAGGCATTAAAGATATTATAGCAGAAGTGGGTACGTAGGTCAAACAAAATGTGAAATCTAAAAATTCCCTGGCACAAAACATCCAGGAAATCTGTGACACTGTGAAATAATAGGAAGTGAAAAGGAGAAGAAACAAAAGTCAAAGGCACAGAAAAAATATTTTTAATAAAATTATGGAAGAAAATTTCTCTGAAGCAGGAGATGCCTATACACAACACCAAAGAGACTGAACCAGAAAAGAAAATCCCCTCCACAGAATTATCAAAACACTAAACATACAGAAAAAGAAAGCATATTAAAAACTACAAGAGAAAAAGACTAAGTAACATATAAAGGCAGAACTATTAGACTCGAACTATTAGACTCACACCTGAAGATTCAATGGAGACCCTAAAAGCCAGCAGTGCCTAGAAAGATGTGCTGCAGATACTAAGAGACCACAAATGCCAGCCTGGATTCTTATACCCAGCAAAATTTTCAAACATCATAGATGGTGAAAATAAGATATTCCATAATAAAATCAATTTCAAGCAATATCTATCTACAAATCCAGTCCTACAGAGGGTGTTAGAAGGTTAACTCCAAACTAAAATGGTTAACTAAATCCAAGAAAACACAGGGAATAATCTCAAATCAGCAAAGTCAAAAGAAAGGAAACACACAGACACA
>CABHPQ010143337.1:2705-19316 GCA_902168405.1 Peromyscus aztecus | reverse complement strand
TGGGAAGGGATCCTGACTTTAGCTACAGTGTAACAGTGGATACATTCTGCCATGATGGGATCCTGACAGGAGTGCGAGCCTGTTGGTCACTGTGGTGTTTCCGCTAAGAAGAAAGAAAGGTGCTGGTACTCACCAGGCTTTCTCTTTTTTCCCCTTTCTATTCTGCCTGGGACACTACTCTGTGAGAGGGAGTCAACCACCTTCAGGATGGGTCTTCCTGCTTGCTCGATGACACCTCTCTGGAAACCCCCTCATAGGCATGCCCAGAGGTGCATCTGTTAAGAGTCTAAATCCCGCCATATTAACACTGAAGATTAGGGCTGGAGAGATGGCTCAGCGGTTAAGAGCCCTGATTGCTCTTCCAGAGGACCTGGGTTCAATTCCCAGCACCCACATGGTAGCTCACAAATGTCTGTAACTCCAAGATCTGACACTCTCACACAGACATACATGCAGGCAAAAACACCAATGCAAATGAAATAAAAGTAAATAAATTATTTAAAAAACAATGAAGATTGAACCGCACAGAGTGACACACAGAGCAAAAGAATAGACTGGGCGGGCAGAACGTGACAACCACCACTAAGATTTAAGCTGGACTTTAGTTATTTCTCACTTGCAACACAACAATTAATTTTGGGGATACTTTCTATGATTTTCGATTTATATATGAAAACTTGAGAGTGCTGAATGGGTCTGGAATATTCCCCAGAGGTACATGTGTTTAAGGCTTGGTCCTGGCTAGGTGCTACTGAGAGGCGCTGGGACTGTTCAAGAGCTGGGGCCTGGTGGGAGATGTTAGGTCATGAGAAGTGCATTAATAATGGAACACTGGCGGGGTAAATGGTCCAGACAGCTCACGCTAAAGGATGGAGATAAGCTCCGACTTTGATACTCAAACTTCAAATTCTGCGTGTTGGACCCTGTTCTGAATGCTGCTATTCATCCATCAGCCAGGGCATGAAAGAGAGCGGACAGATGCCAGCACCTGGTCAGGAGCGATGACTTAAGAAGCCAAGTCATCCCAGCAGGGCCTTCTGGTCGGCACCAAGCGGGCCTCACACCTCTGGATGTCTCTGAGACTACAATCAAGGCAGAGGTAGTACTGCAGCACTGGACTGCCTCGTTTGTTAACATCTGAGTCCTGTGTTAAACTCTGCAAAGCGAGGACTTGATCACCCCAGTCACCTGTTAGCAATGGCTTTTGCTGCGGAGTTGGAACACCCAGAGTTCTTAAGTAGGAAGGCTTGCATTTAAGACAACTTTTCTCACTACTGGAATTCTTCAGAATGAATTGAACAAGGGACTGGGGAAGCTGAGAGTAGTCACTAGTTTCAAATTGGCACAAAAACACAGTTCTTAAACTCTGATTTGAAATATTACTGAAATAATAGGTATTTCAAAATACAGTTTCATGGATGTTCAGACTACAGAGCTGAAAGGTAGAGCCAAGTTATCAAGGGTTTGGTGTTTGCAGGAAGAAAAGCCAGAGTAAGACCGCCCCCTCCAAAAAAACCTCATGTGGGCAGACTCTGCATCCCCCTGGCCATCTAGCCCCACGGCCAACGGCTGGAGAGCCCTCTGCAGGATGCTCAGGGAGGCTTTCCTGGGCTTTTTACAAAGACTCAACACACCAATATGTGATGTGTCCAATGGAATAAAACTCAAATTCAAAGATTTTCTGTTTCCTTTCTATTCGCTATCACAATGCAAGGAAAGGTTAAAAAAAATCTGCCTATCACAATTATTTTCAAATGAATAATTACATGTCCAGAAGGGATCAGAAATTGCTTTTTGATTTGGAGGCAGAAAGTGACACTTTCTAGTAGCAAAACAACAACAATAATAAAACACCACTTACAAATATCAAGAAAACATGTCCCAAAGGCTTAGGGCAGCAGTTCTCAGCCTTCATGATGCTGCGACCCTTTAATACAGTTCCTTATGTTGTGGTAACCCCCAACCGTGAAATTATTTTTGTTGCTACTTCATAGCTGCAATTTTACTACTGTTGTGAACTGTAATGTAAACACCTGATATTCAGGATATCTGATATACGACCCCTGTGACAGGGGCGTGCAAAGGGGTCATGACCCACAGGTTGAGAATCACTGGCGTGGGGGATCCGAACTCATCACACAATTGTCCGGACCTCAGCACTTTCCTGTGTGAGATGCTGATACTGTACAAGCAAACACTGATCATTCATTTCATAACTTCAGCTTCTGATCTAATTTATTACTCAGTGTTCAAGAACCTTTTTAAACCACACACTAGAGGGAGGGAGGAGCGGTGCGGAACACCCAGGGTGTTAAAAATGTGTCAAATTAGCATCTCATTTATTCCATAAAAATTCCATTCATTTCGACTTCGTTTAATTTATTCCTCTTTGGCTCAGTGTTATTTTAATTTCGAAGAGCTTTCTACTTGCCAGATATTGTGCTAACACTAGGAGTTCACACACAAAAAATATCAAGCTGCTTTCAGTTCTAAAGGAGAACACAGATGAACCGCAAAAGTGCGGGGTGCTTGGACTTGTGCAGACACACAGACGCTTCTGACTACGCTTTTGCACTCAGCTAACTTCCTCTCTGCATCCCAACTGTTATAATTTTTAGTGGCTATTGAAGGGAGAGAAAAGACGGCACCTGCATATACAGGCTCACCAATGGATGATCCCTTGCACGGGTGTCCAACCTCAAGGCCAAGGGCTGTACTATCTTACACCAGAAGATCTAAGAGGAGATGTTCTTTGTTCATGGAAGGATGAGTGTTAAGTAAAGAACAGCAACTTTCAGAACCCCGGTGACCCACAGGGAGGATCCAGGGAGGCCCCCACTCTCCTTCTGTGGTCCAGGCAGTGTGACTGTCAGTCAGAGAACTCTGATCCTGTGCTGCATCAGTCTCTGGGGTACAGAGATGACCAAGCAGCACAGAGAACATAGAACAGAAGGGACACATTAACGCAACAAGTGTCCCACCTCACACTGCGCCTCTCTGGAGCCCGACAGACTCATTTTCCTCTTTATGCAGTGCTCGACTGCCCAGGGTTCTGTTTGCACCCCTGAAGTCAGAATGAGTTACTCACTGACACCTCCCGTTCACAGGTTCAGGAACTGTGGCTCTATTATATGTAGACAGCTCCTGGTGCTCTACTCAACTGCCTCACGTGCCCTTCATGGTCTCCCTTTTCTTCAGAATGCAGTGTCCATTGTCTATCAAAACCTCCTCAACTCCATACAAGCATAATTTGAGACGGTGAGAATGGGGATCCTCTAAGTACCCACTAGTAGGGAAGCAAATGTGTTTTGCTTTATTAGTACAATAATTTATCTGTTATCATATATTAATCTGGTTACATTTCAGAAACACAAAAAAAAAGGCAACTTGCAAAGGGATGAAGACACCATAGCACCAGTGATTTGTATCCCACTTTTCCTCAAGGACCCCTTCTTATTCTGCACAGTACCATCCACGGTTCTCTGACGTTCAGGGAGAGTGTCACTTCTCCCACTGAAGCTGGTGGAGCAGCCTGGATGCCCAACCCCTGCCCCTGCCCCGCTTCCTCTTCCACCTGGCTGCTGTAGAAGGTCCCTCATGGGACATAAAGGATGGGTGACAAGTGTCGGGGTCCAGCCCCGACCTATCAAAGCGTCCCTTAAAGCGGGGAGTGAGGAATTGAGAAATGCTAGATAGGAAATATAGAAGTAGATGAAGAAAAAAGAGACACAGGATAGCTTCGGGAGGGTCCTGGGTTAATACCCAGCAGCCTCAAGTTTATTCATGATAGGCTTTTTATACACTAGCAAGGGGAGAGGCAAAAGACCTCCCCCTTTTGAGATCAAAGCGCAACGTACACCAAGTGTAGACCCTTCAAAACACCTGGTAACCACGCCCCACAGCAAAGCATCTTGTGATCAGGCCTTGAAGTATAAGACCCCTGAAAACCATGCCTTTGCATCCTGTTGCAGCCATGGAGAGCAGCGTAAACTCTGACTCTGACCTTGAGTCAAAGCACAAGTTGGAACCTTTGTGGACTCCCACCGACAAGGACTGAGAACGACAGGAACACAAACAGCAGCTGACAGCCCTGCTGCACGTGAGTGAGGGCCCTGGAGGGCAAGGAAGCAGTGGTCACAATGACAGGAGTCCCACTCGCCTCCACTGGCTTCCACAGAGCTTGGGCTTTGGTCCTCACTGGCGCTCTCCAGGGGCCATCACATCAACTCCTTCACCTCATTATTTATTAGTCTCCCCAGGGCGGGGGTTCCCTTCATGGCTCCTTTTCCATTTATTTATTTATTTATTTATTTATTTATTTATTCGTCCATTTATTTATTTATCTATGTTCTTCTGTAGCCTATAGTGATATCCTTACCAGCTGTCACCCTAAAGTTGAAGAAGAATACTAACTGACCCCAAATTGGACTTTTAAAATCGACTGGGTTAAGACAACAACAGAAACCAAATGACCTTCAGTCTCTCCCACTAACCAAGCTCATTTATTGAAAAAACTTATCAAGAGCGTAGCCATGATCAGCTCCCTCGGTCCCTGTCAAATAACAGTGTGTGCGCGTTCTGGTATCTCAGGTGCATTTCTGGAGGAAACCATGGCTTCCTCTGCTCCAACCCGTCTGCCAGTAGATGCAACCAGAGTCAGGGCTGGCAGGCTCTTATCTAACGGGGCCTGATGCCTTGCATCTGTAAAATGTGCAATTTTCCTTCAGGAGGAAACTCTGTGGCTAGTAAAAAAGATAACAGTGTTTCTACTTACGCAGAAACACTCAGAGACAGGGAACCTGGGTGATCGGGGACAGATTTTTGTCCCCTCTACTTTGTAATGACTAGGGGACCACAGATCCAAAGGGAAGTCTTTTCTGCTATAGCTAAGTACTGAGGGAGTATGCAAATAGCCCAGGGTGCCTTTGTGGACTTTGAATATATTTACCTGGACAAGGAGAACACACATGGGGTTAGTAACAAAGTCTCAACTTGGTGATAATCAGCCAGGGTCTCTTTGTTTAAAGAGGCTAGAACCCGGGTTCAAGGCTAGAACCCAGGAGAGACTGGGGAAGAAGGGGACCAATTATGAGCAGGTACTTCCTTTGCCAAGTATGGTGCTAATCAGGTTATACACACTATCTTCCTTAATCCCAAAGGACCAGTGACAGATGTTGCCTCACTTTACAAGGTCACACAGTAGGTCAGCACAGGGCACAGAGTCAGCCTAAGGCCTACAATACTCAACTGCATGCTGTCTTGGCCCAAATCAAACCCATCAAACTTCCAGAAAGATGACTTTCTTATCAGTGTAATGGAAAACGACTTAAGGGTTGGGAACAGGGGCTGCTAAGTGGTGGACTCTGCTGAGATACTGGCTGGGGAACAGTGAGGTACCACAATGTGGATACCCAGGCCAGGGATCAGAGGATAAGGGATGGAATAGTCTCCACTGTATCTTCCACCTTCTGCTCTAGCTCAAGCCCCTGCCTTTATTTACAAGCTCAGGCCCACCGTCACTGCGTCACTGAGAGGCAGGAGCTCTGCTGTGCCAGCTTTCTGTCTCGGCCCTGCTGCAGATGGCCATTCCATCTTCGACTTTGAGGTCACATCCTTACGCAAGACAGGTCAGGTTACAGTGCAGGGTAACCTGTCCAGTAGGGAAGCCTTTCCTGGGGGGCTGGGGCAGCTGGAGAGGCCTGGCCAGGCAAATATGGCTGTGGGAATCCCATGTGGGAGTGGGGGGTAGGTTAGCTGAACGGGAAGTCACCAGGGGTAGACAGAGTCTAAAAACGGAGGCCCTGGACTAGGCCCGTCTCTTTTAATAGTCACAGAGAGTCCTTAGTGGCTTTCCTCCAGATGTCAACTTTGTCTCTTCCAAAGGGCTTGGGAGAAGAAGTCCTGCTATTTATAAGGATTAGCACCAAAATAGACACTTCAAGGGCTTGTATTTCCTTTGCTTGCAAGCACGAGCTTTCTTAAAACTTAACTAGATTTTAAATGCATATAGTTTTTTTAAAAATAATCTTAAAATCTTAAGTGGTGGAAAAGAAGATACAAACTAAAGCAAAGCAAAGCAAAACGAAACAAAAGAAAAACCTCTTTCTAGTTACACGCTTCACCCCCTCTCCTTCCACTACTAATCAGTCACTATGAACAGCTTCCTGTGCGGCATTCCAGAAATACTGACGCGTGTACACAAACACGCACAAGGACACACACATTCTAACACACACGCATACACACATGCACAGGTACACACACATTCTAATATGCATGCATACATGCACAGGTACACACACACACACACACACACACACACACACGCACGCACGCACGCACGCACTCATTCAGCAAACACACCAAATGCACACAGGTACCATCACAGTTTGGGCTTGCCCCTCTTGGCTTCTTTTCTCAGGACACTCCGGTCTGTGGGCAGGCAGTTAGACAGCCATCCTTTAATGACAACTGGGGTTGAGGGTTATTTTTAAATGGCCTTTTCCCATTTGCTTTCTTTCTGTAAATTGTTCTTGTATTTTGTCCATGTATCTACAAGTTATCTTTTCATCTATATTGTGTAAGACTCTTTCTATGGTTTCCCTTTGACTTTTGTTACATTATAAAAACTGTCACACAGCAGCACGCTTCCGTTTTTCACGCTGTCGAATCTCCCACTCTCCCTGTCTTCTCCATTTTACTCTGGCACCTAATCTTTACCCATCTGCAAATATGCAAAGGGAAGACTTTCAAGCAGGGTCAACACTGGGCACAGCTGGGCAGAACGCGTCGCCATTCCAACAGGGATGAAGACTCTCTAAAGAGACTACTGAACCCCTCCCTTTGGCTACCGGACAGTTGAAACAATAGAATTGCCCAAGAATCTCCTGCTGAAAGAAGGAAAAGGGCAGAGCTTTGGTGCCAGCCAGAGGGGATTTTGTCTCTTGGAAAGAGATTTGCAAGTTGTCGGACATCCTTGCACGTGACTAGAGCCAAGACAGGTGATGGGCAGACCCACAGCTTGACCAGGGCTGCTTAGTGATGCAGACTCCTCCCCTTCCAATTAAACCTGACCCCCATTTCAGGACCTTGAAGATGGACTTCAGGCAGGGGGTCACTGGACCTCTGTTCCTTTTCCCTATGTAGCCACATTGATTTCTGCTTGTCACCATTACCTTTAAGTGGACTATTGAGGGCAGGTGGGTGGCTGAACCCAGCTTGCCAGAGGGCTGTCGGGATGCAGACTCGGACAGCTATCACTTACGTGCAAGAGCCATCTTCCCTTTTATGGCACCTAGATTTATGTCATACTTAGAATTTTTTGTAGAGGACAAAACCTTCGTTAGCTTTTCAGAGATTTGAAAAAAAAAATTAAAGGAGCCTCATTCAGATTATTTCTAATAAATGAATTGTGTTTGTAGTAAATCCACAGGGAATGCCCAGCTGGTGAGAGGTGCGGCCATCCACAGACTGTCTGGAGCCAGGTGTGAGCATCCAGCTGTCAGCACCCTGGACCAACCACATCTTCTGGCCACCAGAAGCTGCATCTTCTGGCCCTACCAACAAAAGTAGGTTTCATGATACTTTGCAAATCAAAGGTCCCTGCTTTTGTGGCTGAGCTGTCCTGAAGGCTGCACAAGGGAAATACGCCACCCAAGTGCTAGAGAGGTGAAGCAGCGATTCAAGCCAGCGGGGCAGGGGTCTTCATCTGCTGCAAACAGACCAAAAGCAGCGGCACTGACACTAAGGAAGCACTGTGATTTGTTTTTTCTTTAGATAAGAAAATGAGGTGTGATTACCGAAATCTGTCAATGCGGAGTTTCATAAAATGGGGCATGCTTGGCTTTCTCTAGCCCTGCCGCGGCGGGCGGGCGGGCGGGCGGCACTCCTTTTAAGTTCCAGGAACCGACACCTTCCTTTGTGCAGTGTCTCCAAGGGACTTCCTTCATTCCTTCCATCTTAATGGGCTACTTCTTAAAATACTGTGGGACTTTTCTGCATTCTACTGAAAATAAAACTTTTTTTTTTCTCTCTCTCTCTGTGTTTCTCTCACTCCAAAGGAATGAGGAAAGAAAACCAGCTGGGGAGATAAGAGAACCTCTTTGTGTGTATTGAATAAATGCCTATTACCCGTGGTTCCCTTGGAGACCTGTGGCCACTCTGTTCCCTTCCATACCTCAGGTAAATCTCCTTAGGAAAAAGGGAACAGTGGTAAGTGTTTAATAATTATTATTAATAAGTAAAAGTAGCTTGCCCTGGCAGCAGGCCTGAGAGGCCACAAAGCATTTGGTGTTTTGGAACCTGGAGCAGTTCTGTGAAGCGGAGAGTGTCTTTGTCGATTTACTGTCAAAGGGGCTGGGTGAGCAGTCTATAATCAAAGAGCTTGGAAACAGGGAGTCTGGACTCCAAGCCCGATTTTCTGATTTCAAATTCAATGTTATTTTCAATTTGCCCAGTCTCTCTTTATTTAAAACACGCTTTAATTTTTATTAACCTTAAAAATAAATAAAAATAATAGTTAACTATCAAACTTGCCAAGTATTCGAATAGCAAGTGAATTCCTCTATAACCTAGGTAGAGAGAAATGCTTCTAACTTAGATTCAAAATCTAAATATTATAGAAGATAGAAATTTGAACATACAGAGACAAATGAATCAGAAAAAAAAGATCACCACTAAGCTCAGGAAGGTTGCGATACACAAGATAGACATTAAAAAGCACTTCTTTTTTCTATCGGTGAATACTGAGAAAAAGAAGTTAAGACACATCTTCTTAAAAAAGCCACAAATGCAGCAAACAGGGCTGGCAGGGCTGCGCAGCACATAAAAGCGTCTGCTAAGCAAGACCCACACCCTGAGTGTGGTCCCAGGAACCCACAGAGGAAGAAGAGCACCACTTTTAAGAGCCATCCTCTGACCACCACGTGAGCCTGCACTCATACCACATGTACATCACACACACACACACACACACACACACACACACACACACACACACGACAATGAATAAAAATTGAGAACAACAAATACTTAGGGATGAATTATCCAAGTAAGTGCAAAACGTAAAACTCTAAGGCAGTGGTTCTCAACCTGTGGGTCGCAACCCCTATGGAGGGGGTCAAAGGACCTTTTCACAGGGGTCGCATATCAGATATCCTGCATATCAGATATTGACGTTATGATTCATACCAATAGTGATATCACAGTTATGAAGTAGCCACGAAATAATCTTATGGCTGGGATCACCACTACGTGAAGAACTGCAGTAAAGGGTCACAGCATTAGGAAGGTTGAGACCTGCTGCTCTAAGGGCTGGGGAGACGACTCAGTGAGTAGGAGCAGAACTTGTAGAAGGATGGGGACCTGAGCTCAGACCCCCAGCATCCCTGTAAGAAATAAATCAGGCCTGGGTACCAGTGAGAGGCACTGTCTCATGAACATGTGGCAGAGAGCCAATTCATATGTACACACACATCCATCACACACAACACATGCATACACAACACACACACACACACACACACCTCACACCAGCAACCAAACAAAACCACTTACACTTTAAAAGTTATAAAACCTATTGAAATAAACAAGAGAGATACAAGAGAGATGTCTATGTTTGTGGACTGAGAAAGCTAATACTGCTGGGCTGGCCACACTTGGCAACTTAAATGCAGATTTAATACAGTGTCTTGCAAAATTCCAGTGGAATATTTTGTGGGGGAGAGGTGCAGAAATTGACAAGGTGACCCTAAAATTCATATGAGAGGGGACTATAATAGTCAAAACATTCTTGAAAAGGAATAACAAAGTGAGATTACAGTTACTGATTTCAAACCGTAGGTCAAGAGAACAGAGTTAATAGTCTAGAAGTAAACCCTGGTATCTAGGGCCGTTTGCTTTTGACAAGCATGCTGAGGTAATTCCGTGGTGGATTTGTAAGCTTCTTAATAAATGGTGGGCTGAGATCATCAGATAGCCAAGTGCAGAGTGAAGTTGACCTTTGTCAGACCACACACAAAACTCAAAGACCTTCTGTGTCAGAACTACAATCTGTGACCCACTTTAAGGAAACATAGGTACAAGTTTTCATGAACTTAGATTATCCAGTGGTTTCTCAGCCTGGTGGTGGTGGTGGTGGTGGTGGTGGTGGTGGTGCATGCCTTTAATCCCAGCACCTGGGAGGCAGAGTTCTGTCTCTGAACTCTGAGTTCAAGGCCAGCCTGGTCTACAGAGTGAGTTCCAGGACAGCCAGGACTACACAGAGAAACCCTGTCTCAAAAACCAAAAAAATAAAAGCAAACAAAAAAATCCAGTGGTTTCTTAGATGTAAAGCTAAAAGCAAAAACAAACAAACAAACAAAAAACCCAGATGAATTGGATTTAATCAAAATGAAAAGCGTTTGCACTCCAAGGACATAGTCAGAAGTGAATGGAGGAAAACCCTTCGTGTACTTGATGGGCATCCAGGCTCTGGCATCAGGATATATAAATACCTCCTAGGGAACAATGGAAAGGCAAAGGCTTGTCTAAACGGGCACATGATTTGAATCAGCATTTGCCCAGTAAAGGCATACAAGTGGCCAACCAGCATAAAAAGATACACAACTAGCAATCAGAGAAGTCAAAACTTACAATACATTCAAATATCACTGCACTCAGCAGCACAGCCACAGTTAAAAACAGACGACAGGATGTGTCCGGGAGGAACAGAGGAGTGGCAGCCCTCGTACTGGAACACCTCGTTGGCAGGAATCTAAAACACTGAGGTGACTCTGGAAAACGGCTTAGCGGCTCCTCAAAGCTGAGGCGTCATCTGACTCGGTGGTTACTCCCAGTCTTACCCCCAAGAGAAATGAAAATGTATGTCCGCATAAAACTTGAATATAAATGCTTAGCCAGCACTAATTATAATAGCCCCAAAGCACAAACAGCCCAAATGTCTGTCAAAGGTAAGTTGATAAAAATCTAGTATATCTATACAGTGAAATACATGAAAAGGACAGAGGTACAGATGCTAAATATGAATAGACTATGAATATATCAAGTCAAACACAACAGGCCATATATTTTCTAACTGTTTATGTGAAATGTCCAGAACAGGCAAAGCCACACAGAGCATAAACTGACAGCTGCTGGAGGAAATGAAAAGTTGCTGCTAATGGCTGCATTGTTTCTCAAAAACTCTATGGAACTAGAGAGTGGTTTGCAAAAATTTGTAAATATGAACACCACTAAATTATATACTTTAAGAGAATAGCTTTAGTGTTGTATAAGTAAATGATCTCAATAAAAATATGAGCAAAATTTAAAAACAAATGACAATTTGGGTAAAAATATTTACAACATGTATCATGGATACCAGGATCAATATTGTAATATATAAAGAACCTTTAACATATATGAAAAGCTAGATCAAAAAATCCTATTTATAAATTGGCATATGATATGAATAAGTCACACAGAACGACAATTCACAGAAAGAATTAGAGTTCCTTTAACATATGAAAAGATATTCAACTCCAGTTTTAAAAATAGAAATGCAAATTTAAGCTATATTGAAATGTCATTTCTCACCCATCAGATTGGAACTAACTTGAAAGCTTGACAATACACTTTGTTGAAACAGGCTATGGGGAAACTGGTGTTCTTATACACATGAGCAGAAATACAAATGGCACGTGCCCCTGAAAGGCAACTCGGAAGAGTAGTACAACTAAAAATGAGAGAGAAATAGCAAACCATTTTGCAATAATAGAAAACCAGCCAAACATACTGTGCTTGATCTAGTAGCCTCACTCTGTGGTGGTTCGAATGAGAGCGGCCCCCATAGGCCCATATATTTGACACTCAGTCCCCAGTTGGTGGAACTGTTTGGGAAGGATTAGGAGGTGTGGCCTTGTTGGAGGAGGTGTGTCCCTGGGAGCGGGCTTCAGGTTTCAAAAGCCAATGCCATTCTTAGTTAGCTCTCTCTGCCACATGCCTGATTTTATATATATGTATATATATGTATATATGTATATATATATATATATATGTTTATTTATTACTTACTTAGTGGGGAGACAGTGAGGGCTATTCCTAAGAGCAGAATGTCAACTGAAAAATGCAGTAGGGATGATAGAACAGAAAACCAGAATTTTACAACAATCACTGATAAGAATGTGTTAGGAAAGAGTTATCAACAGATGTTAAACCTAGAGAGAAATCTCTGACAGAGAGAATATAGAATGCTAATTAGTTAAAAGGGAGGAAACAGCCACTACACAGTGGAGAAACTGTGTATCAACATGACAGGGTGATGAATGCCATCAACGTAGGACAGGTGGGCACTGTGCCTCTAGATGCAGTACACATCCCCCTTGTCGTGTTCTATCTGGGCACATGTCACTCAGATCGAGTCACGAGAAAACATCAGACAACTCAACTGAGAAACAGTCTACAAAAAGCTGGCATCTATGTATATATATTGAAATTTCAGTGTCATGGAAGGCAGAGTTTGGGGAAAAACTATTCTGGATCAAAGACCAGAGCCATGATACCTAATGCAACACACAATCCTTTACTGGATCTGTACTGGATGAAAAATCATGGAGGGCAGAATGGAGATAATCAACAAAGTGGAACGTGACCTGTGCCAATATTAAACTTCCTATGTTTCATAACTATATTGTGGCCATCCTTGTCCTTACAGAAAACACACTGAATATCTGGGAATAAGGGACATGATATTTTCAAAATGCTTTAACATTTTGTTACACTTTGATATAACTTGTGTGCATGTATGTGTAAGTATACAGGAATGCACATGCCATGGCCTGTATGTGGAGGTCAGAGGACAAATTGTGGAGGTGGGTTCCCTCTTTCCACCACGTGAGTTCTAGGGATTGAACTCGGGTCTTCGTGCTTGGTGGCAAGCATGTTTACCTGCTAAACCATCTCCTTGGCCCCTCCAAAGTAGGCAGCCATCCCTATGGCCATAAGCATATATGTGCATGTGTTTATATTCATATCAACACAGATAGCAAAAACAAACACAGGGAAGAACCACAAATGGTGAATATGGGTCTCACAAACAAGAGGCACCAGCTAGTTCATTTCCCACTCACATAGTTCCAAGGTCTCCAAGAGTGAAAAACCCTGATATTCTGGAAAGTCACGTTCATATGTGATTCCCTTTTCCAGTTCATACTTTTAGACTTGTGCATTTCTGTAAGCCAATGGTTCCTATACTGGGGCCTGCTTGACTCTAGTGCCTCACAGACTATAAGGTTCCTTTCTCAAGGAAAAAATCCACACTGGCATGTCTACCACACTGTAAAACAATGTAACCAACTGCTCAGCTTGAACTAACATGTCTCATTTTTATTTAAGCATACATGTCTTTTCTAGGAAGAGCCAGAGACTCCGGGGACGCACTAGCACACTATGGACTATGGATTGGCGATGCTTCTCTAAACTGAGCTCAAACCTTTCATGCACACTGGCAATACTGGGTCTTGGAGAAGCCTCTTTCATCCCAGTGAGTTTGGTTACGAGCTGTGGCCCTTGCTGAATGAATCCGAACATGGTATCACTTGATAGATTTCTTTGAGTTTTAGAAATGGGTAAACGAAGGAAAAAAAGTCAAAGCTTTGCAGGCAGATATAGTCATGAAAAAGTTTAAGGAACATTATTTGAAAAGCTACGTATATACTCTATAACATAAATACACTAAAGAAAAAAAATCACATGATCATACCAGCACGTGACAAAGCAGTCAACAGACTCCAATGTCCATTCACTATTAAAAAGAAAACAAAACTCTCAGTAAGCTGGGAAAGGAGGAAACTTCGTAACAGCTATTGTCGTACTCAATAGTGAAAAGCCTGCAGCTCTCCTTCTGAGGTCAGAAACTAGACAAGGATGTCCCCCATCACCGCTTTGCTAATCACAAGTTCTGAACAGTGCAATGGGACAAGAAAATGAGATAAAAGGTACACAGATTGGGAGTGAAGAAATAAACTGTCTTTATTTGCAGATGATACATTGAAATGCTGAAAGAATTTTTTTTGTTGTTTTAAAAATCTTGGGCCTGAGAAGCACTTAGAGCAAGGCAAAAGCTGATCATTTCCATCCATCCACCCTCATGGACTATTCCATAATCCTAAAATTTTCTTTGTGTCCCCATAAGATGCAGCGCCCCCCTCCAGCAGGAAGTAGTAAGAGAAGCTACGCCCAAATTCCCAAATATACCAAGCTGGCTTTGGAGACGTGTAAAAGTTAAAACCTTCCTCCTTTAAAAAAAAAAAGAAAAGAAAAGAAAGAAAGATAAAGAAAAGGGGAAGTGCTGTGGGATGGTCTGTATGTCAAATTGCTCTGGTTGGTCAATAAATAAAACACTAAAACAAAGAGAACAGTGAAATTCAAAACAACACCATTTGCATTACCATCAACGCAAACTGAAATATTTAATACAACTTCATTTATAACTGGATTCCAAACTGAAATCTAACAAAACAAGTGTAGTATCCATGTGACAAAACTATAAAACTACAACTGCAATGAAAGGAAGTTTTTGAAAAAACCATACAGAAAGACGTGTTGTGCTCACACAGCAGGACGCAATGCTCTTAAGACGTCCATTCTAGAGACCTAGCACAATCCCGGTCGAAATGAAAAGGAGCTGTTTTATGGGTATTGACAAGTGATTCTAGAGTTTATAGGAGAAGACTGAAAACAGTCAGCACAGCACTAACAAAGACCGAAAGTGGAACCTAGCACTCCCTGACGTGGAAACAGAGTGCCACAAATGGGTGAGCGGAACAGAGTACGAGTTCAGAGTTAGATCTGCTGATCTCTGATCAAAGCCCAAAGCAACACAGTGGAGAACAGCCTTTCCTACATACAGTGTTGGAGTCACTGAACATTCAAACGAAATAAAATGCATCTAGACACAGATCTCACATTCTTCGTAAAAATTAACCTGAAATGGATCATAGACCTAAAGTATAACAGAGAACTACAGGAAAATGTCAGTGACCTTGAGTTTATAATAACTTTTTAGATGAAACACCGAACATGGAATAATTGATAAGTTGGATGTCATTAAAATTATAATTTTCTGGGCCAGTGAGATAGCTCAGTGGGTGAAGATTCTTGCCACCAAGGCTGAGGACCAGAGCTCATCTCAGAGCCCACATTGTAAAAGGAGAGGCAAGTTGTCCTCCGACCTTTACCCATGCACCATGGCAGGCGTGCATCCACATACAAAAACATCTAAGGTGAAAAATTCAACTAAAAACAAACTCTGCCCTGATAAAGACAATGCCAGGAGAATAAAATGGCAATCTAGGGGAGTGTTCACCAATATCAGATACTTCTGAGAAAGACTTACTCAAAATATAGAAGCAATTCTTAAAACTCAACCGCAAGAAAGCCTGATTTTAAAAACAGCAAAGACCTTACTTAAGAAACATCTCTCTAATGAAGATGCTGGATGGCAAAACCAGAAAGATTCTCCACATCATCCCATCAGCAGAACCTACTAGAGTGGTCACACCCAGGACAACGACAGCTCCGAGTCCTGCAGAAGATGCAGAGGAACCTGGCTGGTGGGAACGTAAAACCACGCAGCTGCTCTCTGAAGGCAATGTGACAGTCTCTTACAAAATGGTCCTTGCCATATGATCCAGAATTTACCCAAGAGTGGGAAACATGTCCTCACAACAACCTGCAGGATTTTATAGCAATGTCATACAGAATTGAGAAATGATAGATTAACTAAGATGTCCTTTAAGAGGTGAATGGGTAAATCAAATATTCATTGCTAAAATGAAGAGTGTTCTCTCTGTCTCTGTCTCTGCCTCTCTTTCTTTCTCTCTCTCTGGTTTTTCAAGACAGGGTTTCTCTGTGTAACAGTCTGGCTGTCCTGGATCTCGCTCTGTAGACCAGGCTGGCCTTGAACTCACAGAGATCTGCCTGCCTCTGCCTCCGGAGAGCTGGGACTAAAGGCATGTGCCACCATGCCTGGTGGGAAAGGTGTTCTTTTTTTTTCCCCCCCAGAGCTGAGGACCGAACCCAGGGCCTTGTGCTTGCTAAGTAAGCACTCTACCACTGAGCTAAATCCCCAACCCCGGGAAAGGTGTTCTTAAGCCATAAACACACATAGAGGAAACGTAAAATGTGTATTGCGGAGTGAAAGAAGCCAGTCTAAGCACATCCTACACGATTTCAACCCCACGGCATTCTGGGATAGGCAAACTATAGTTATCGGTGGTCGCCAGAGGTTCAGGCAGGGAAGGACGAATCAGAAGGGCAGGGAGGACTGTTCTGGCAGTTAAGTTATTCTGTATGTATCTGCACTGGTGGATACACATCTTTACATGTCTGTCAGACCCACAGAACGAGAAGCGGCAAGAGTGAGCCCTGGTATAAGCTGCGGAACTGGGTTCTAATAATGTGTTAATACAGGGGCATCATTGGTACTAAAATGCCACTCTAATGATTAAATAAATCAAAACAACACTCTGGCAGGATGCCAGTGTGAATTGAGAATTATAAAATATTCATATCCTTCCTCTCAGCACTTTCACTTCTGGAAGCTGACTGAAGCAAATTATTTTTACATAAGAA
>CABHPQ010143336.1:13521-31779 GCA_902168405.1 Peromyscus aztecus | reverse complement strand
AAGGCGTGAGTCACCATGCTTGGCTGTATCCTTGAAGACATGGATTTCTGCCTCTGAAATGCTAGGATTAAAGGCATGTGCTACCACTGCCCAACCTCTGTTTAATATTGTGGCTGTTCTGTCTCTGACCCCAGATAAGTTTATTAGTGTGCACAATATTTTGGGGAACACAATACCACCACACTAGGTGCTAAGTCTGTGCTGGCTGGTTTTGGGATGTACATCAGAACTCCAGGCTGAAGGGGTAGGGATAATGGGCTTGGCTCTCACATCAAGGAATCTAAGCAATTTTTGTGAAGAGGGTGCACAGGACAGATGGGAGGGAGGGAAGGAGCCTGCCTCCACTCTCTTGTGGACCATAAGCCTCTCAGAAGTCACTCTCGCCTGGCCCCAGTGCTCTCCTTGTCCTGTGTGTCAATAACCACTACAGGGATGAACTTCTGTGGTCCACGGAGAGAGCAAGTGAGGACACACATGTGGCCCCAAATCACCCACAGCGCAAGCTCTTAAGGAGTCTTAAATGTGTGAAGGTGTTTGGATGTGAAATGTCCCCTACAAGTCCATGCATTTGGACACTTGTCCCCAGATTGGGGTGCTGTTTCAAGAGGCAGTGGAATAGGTAGGAAGTGGGTTGAGCTGGAGGAAGTAGGTGGTTGGGGGCAAGTCGCAAGGCTGTTCTGGATCAAGGTCTGTTTCTGCTGAGATACTCCCTCCTCCACGGAGCTGCTCTGCCTGTCTTTCCCACCATGACGGACTTCATCCTCTCCATCCGAGAGCCGGAATCAATCCTTACACCCCTAAGTGGCTTCTGGTGTCAGGCATCTGATCACAGCGATGAGAAAAGTTTAACCAATGCAGATGGCTACTTGAGAACTCTCCTACTTTTATGTTTTAGTAGTTACTGCATTGGGGAAGAAAAATGTTTCTTTAACAGAAAGTGCAACTTATCCATAAAGGAGTCCTAAGCGGGCAGTCCAAAAGTCCCCAAGAACTGGTCAAGTAACTTGCATCTGAAGAGTCTCCAGTGGCTGCTAGAGACACTGGGAAAGCAAATGCATGGGGCTTCCTACTCCTCAGTTGGCAAGCCTGGTGAAGGGAGCCTCCAGCTGAAATAGTGAGTATAGGAAATAATGAACAAATGAGTGAATGAATGCAATGGGCAGATTAAGATCCCCGTGATGGGAGGATAATAGACCATTTTTGTAAGAATCTGACTCTTCGGTGCAAGGTAGGAGAAGAAGATCTCAATGCAAGTCACTCCACTCAAGAGGAAATGTCTCCTCACAGAGAAATCTTACAGAACAACAGGTTGTTTAACCCAGTCCCAAATATTTCCCCAATTCTTAAGCCGTTTATGGATTCAGGTACACTCTTAATTTTGTGAAACCTCTTGGAAGGAGAAACTATCGTTGGTTTTGTGTACATTTTGATGGTGTTCACCGAGAAGCTTTTAAAGTGAAGGCACTTTAATTAACAATGCCATAAAAATCCCCCAGCCGCCGGCAATGCCAAAGGCATACTTCACAGAGTCTCACAAACACAGAACATCATTTTCCTCTCCAGCCTAAAGAAAGTTCTAGCAATTGTTGAGTCTGCATTGAAACAGATGGCATTTTTGTTGGAAGAATCAAGCACAGAAAAAGCAACATTTCTGCTAAAAATGTGTGTGATATCAGATGATCATTTTAAAGTTGCTGTTTTGAGACTCACTAGCACACTTCTGCTTGAGCATTCAGGTCCTCGGGGTGGGGTCCAGTAGAGTTTATCCTGCCACAGTGGAGAAACAGCAAGACTTGAGTGAAGGGAGACGTGACCCGCCATGTGCCAGACACAGTTCTCAGGCTGGGGCAGTCCTCACGTGAGATATGCCGGGACACCCTAGCAGTTGGGCTCAGTGACCTTCTATACACGTGACGTAACCGAGACACAGAAATATCAGTGAGGCGCTTAAAGTCACAAAACTTGGAACACCCCAGCCAGATTCTCACAAAGGAGTCTTTGACTGTGAAGTTAGGGTGACCCATAGAACAGAGGACAAGCAAGGCAGTGACCCCCATTCCGCACAAATTTCCTGTCTTGGCTTCTCCGTGATTCCCTCCCCAGGGAGCTCTCTCCTGCTATTGATAACCCCCCTTTGAGTCTAGAACTCCAAGCCTGTGCCTCATTATTGCCACTATGCATCAACCTCTGGTTTGCCATGGCGACCGCTCTGCCTTGATTGACACTTCTGGCCTTCCCCGTCTTCCCAGAGATTCGATCTGTTCACGTTACCTGCTCTAGCTTCCTTCCCATTGCTGTGATAAAACACTGTTCAGAAGCAACCTAGGGGAGGAAATGGTTTATTTGGCTCACACTTCCAGGTCATACTCCATCACCGAGGGGAGTCAGGGCATGAACCCAAGCAAGAACTTGAAGCAGAAACCACGAGGAGGAACATTGCTGGCTAGCTTGTTCTCAGGCTCATGCTTAGCCAGCTTTTTTATAGGGGCCAGGACCGCTTGCCCAGGAAATGACGATGCCACAGTGGGCAGTACTCCGCCGCATCAGTTCACAGTCAAGATGTGTCTCCACAGACCAGCCTGGTAGAGATATTTCCTCAGTGGAGACTTTTCAGGTGACTCTAGGCTGCACTGAGTTGGTAGTTAACACAGTACGAGGGCAGTCCTATTCCAAGATAAGGAGTAATTGGCACTGTTCTGAATCATTATTTTTGTGCTGTGCTAGGAATTGAACCTAGGGCCTCATACATGCTGGGCAAGCACTCTACAGTTGAGCTATATTCCTGTCCATGGGTTGATTGATTGAGCTGCATGTATCTCAGTCTGGCCCCCAAACTCAAACGAAGTGAGGAAGGACCCTGACTGATCTTTCTGCCTCCACCTCCCTAGTGCTAGGATTATAGGCATGCACTGCCACAGTTGGCTTATGGATTCTGGAGGTGAGAACCCGGGCCTTGTGTGTGACAGGCAAGCACTCTACCAGCTGAGCAAGATTCCCAGCCCTCTTTATTTCTTTTAGATACTGCGTTACATGGGTCAAGCTGGGATACACAGCCGCCCCTGTGTCTTTTCTTTTATAGTTCTCGATTCTGTATGGGCAGTTATGAAAATATCCTTACACGCCCACCTTATTTTCATGGGTAGACCTATAGACTATGCTACATTGGTATTCTGCACTAAACATCTCATGCCAGGTCTTCGCCCCATGAGAGTATATCCATGTTATCACTGCTCTCAGCAACTCTTCTGGTCCCCTAGTCAAAGATGACTCTGTCTGATGGCGACTTTCAAAGAACAACGATGCTTTCCCAGCCAGTTTGGCCTCTCGCTTCAGATCCTGGCCCGCTTTCTTCCCTACCTGCAGATTTTACATCTCCGTTCTCCATTTCCTTGGGACACATTTAGAAAATAGAACCAAGCGTCCATCCCCCAGCACCACAGAGGTCTGCACCCATCCGTTCTCACTCCTCTTCTCCTGTTGGGGTTGGGGACAACTTTGCTCATTCCAGTCTGGGGCCACCCACCCGCAGCAAGCGCACGATGTCATGGATGTCTCCATCTGTTCTTGCAGTCCTTGTCCCACCCAGGGGCTTTCCTAGGGCATCACATAAAAATGGATGGACCCACAGCTAGCCACACTGTGGAAGAGGCTACACCGTCTCTGTCTCCAGGGAGGACACATCCCTGTGTGATATACATAGCTGAGCAGATGGTTTCCAGAGAGACACATGTGATCAAAGTTACTCACCCTTCACACTTCCACCGCCTGCCCTTTCCCTACAGACAGCCGGACACTGACAAGGCTCACTCTTCACCACGCAGGACTATGCTTGTCTGTGACCCCAGACTCTCCCCATTTCAGCTGCCGTTGACTTGATCACTCTCCACCATCAAGCCATTGGAACATTTTTTTTTATTTCACAGCTCCTGCTATTTGGTTCCCTCAGCACAGGTGATAGGCAATGCCTTTGAAGAAAAACCCCTCCCAAATGAGGGGAACCAAGATGGTACTAGATAATGTGACAGCAAAGAGTGCCAGGGGATTGGTGTGCGCAAAGAGAGGGTAACCACGCTCTGATGTCTGCCCCTGCTCGCAGAACGTCATGACTTGGAGGAAAATTGTTTGTTCTAGAAAAAAATGCACTAAGAAGGAGAACGGGATTTCTCAGGCAGCCAGGGCAGCCTGGAATTCACTCCGCAGATGGTTTTTAACCTTGAGGAGCGGGTCTGCCTTTGCACTTGCTGCGGCATTTCACGGCTGTGGTCTGTTCTGTCAGCAACAGGACTTGTAACGACAGAGAAAGTTCACATTGCATATCACAGCACCCGCGTTTGCAGATGGGGAAAGCGTTGTGGCATTAAACAAATAAAACTCACTTGAGATATGTTTTCTGGAAAATTCAAATGGGAAAATGTTATGATTTGGGCACACACCACATAAAATACACACTACTCTTTTAGAATAATTGGTTCTTGGCATACAAACACAGCAATGAGACTATATGGACATTTATTTCATGTATTTTACCAAATGTGTCCCTGAGGACAGGAAGTTGAATTTCAACCATTACACATATCCACACACTTGTTGGGCAGAAGCCCACCAGGTATTGTGGCACAGTTTGTAGGGACAGAGCATGGTGTCCCAGGTGTGGCTTTTTCAGACAGCATCAGGTGAAGACTGAACTCATGTTGTAGGGAAGGGTTGAGCCTCGGGGAAGAACAGTGAAGGTTGGGAAGTCTCTACAGAGCCACCCACGCTCTATCAACAGTCCACTTGGTCCTTAGTTTACCACTGTGTTTAGGGACATGACATTTACAGCTTCAGTCTCCACCACTTATCCAAGTGCCACTTCCTCTCCATCCAGATACGTCACCAGGTCACTCTCCTTGTCTCAGAGTGGACATCTTTTAAGATCCAAATGATCAACTTTCTTCCCAAAGTGTCTCCTTTTAACGCCTCATGGTAAAAGAAGCTCCAGCAACTTCCATGGAGCTGTTTCTCTAAAGTCTGCAATGTCACCCTGACGCCTGGTGGAGTACTCCATCTTCTGGGCAAGAGTGCATGCCCGGTGCAGCCATAGCTATCCTGGGTGAGGGACACAGGGCGGCTTCCGTAGGCATTCCCTTCTGTCCCTCACGACGACAACAAGTTGCTACAGGTCTACTTTAGCATGGAGGGCTGGTCTTCAGGGCGATTATGAAGAATTTTTGCCATGGCTGAATTCACAGTGGCCTTGTAGTGTCTGTGTCTACATCAGCAGGACCTAGAGGAGATCATGGCCAGGGCTGAGCTCAGGTGGTGGGGTTTAGTGAGTCTAAGTAGGTGTGTGAAGGTGCACAGTCTGAGGCAACATTGTGGTTATTACTGCCTCTTTGGAGGGATGTGGGTGGCTGCATGGGTGTGGGCATGAGAGGTGGATCCACCTTGATGCCCTTGATGCCCCAGAAGAGCCTAAATTGTCAAAGATCTAGAAACTTCAGCATCAACGCTGGCCACTGCTCTAAGGGCTTAGATGTGTGGCTACCTTAGGTAGACTCTGGTGGGGGTGGGGTTTGTAATTCTTGGAGATGGTGGGGATCACTGGTTTCCTTATTGATAGCAGGGGTGTCTAACAAGGACAGGTGAGGTGAGGGTCACAAAGGCCAACTATGTTTTCCTGCTGAGAAAACTGTCATTAGCAAGTGGGCTGACGGCAATACACACACAAGAGTGTTGTCACAAACTGGCTCACAGGTACTTCTGTCCCCTGCAGCCCTTTCTCCCAAACAAGCTGAGCTCAGGAGCACACTTGGTCCCAGGCCTCTGCCCTTGGCCTTGAACCTCGTGCCTAGACTACACTGGTCACCAGCCCATTTCCCTAATGAGCAAGCACAGCGGAGTCCTATCTGAGGCAGCAAGAATTCAGCCACTCTGTGACTCAGCGGGCAAGCTCCAAACACCGTCTTAAAACTGACGCCTCCCCCTGTGGAAAATTGGACCTTTAGGCCCTGAGAAACTTTTAATGACCAAACTCCCCACAAGAAGCCATAAGCATTGGCTACATTTGCCCCCAGAGCACCCTCTGGATTGTTTTGTGCAGTGTCTGCTAATGAGGCGCTAATGAGGTGGCAGGCTGTAGGTGCGGAAGCAAGCATCCACTCCTCAGGCACAAGTGAAGGCTCCCCTCCCTGTTAGGACTCAGGCTGCAAGGAGGAGGGGGAGCCCCCGAGGAGTCCCGATCCCTAGGATCCTAGTTGCTTCAGCAGACTGCTCACCACCCTGATTTCAAAGGCCCCAAAGGGCTCATTTTGAGTCATTTAAGTGGGTGCGATGCGCTTAACACAAGTCATCCCAGTACACTTTACAGAATCACTCTATTTCCAAAAGCCTGCTCCACGGCGGGCCTGGCTGTGAAATCCAGCAGCCACCAGCAGAGGCTAAGCCCCGGAGGCCCGTGCACCTTCCTGTGGGAACCTCCGTGCTTCTAGGTTATTCTGCCTGCTCTCCCCACGCCTTCAGGGCACGCATGTCCTGTACGGCTGTGGATTCCAGGCCCTAGCCAGCAATGACTGGAATATTCTATTTTACAGCCAGAGCGCGAAGCTCCCTCCATCCCGCCCCAGCCTCCTCCAGTCACTCCTTCACCGCCACCCACATCGCCTTCCTACTCCCCACTGTCACTAACAGGATGTCTTGCTCAATTCATAGCCCCGAGTACAAAGAAAATACCAACCACACAGTGTGCTGCAACCAGCTGGGGGAGAAGAAAGGCTCCATATGACTTGAGGGCTGCACTATGTCTTTCAAAACTCTTTCTAAAAATCTGCTGGCGTTAACCAGGTGCTCTGAGCAACTGGGGCTGGCTCCAGAGTAAATGAGACCCAACACTTTTTTATGTTGCCAATGAAACAGGGCAGAGATACGGCCCGAAACAGCTTAGTGAGTGTTGCCAAAACAAGTTGGAGACCTCAGTCTAAAACATAGTGTTCTATTATCATAAAATAGACTTAAGATTGCAATCAAGCGAAGGAGCTAATTCTAAATTCCAGTTTCTAGTCTCTCTCTCTCTCTCTCTCTCTCTCTCTCTCTCTCTCTCTCTCTCTCTCTCTCTTTCTTTTTCTCTGTGTAGTTTTGGTGCCTTTCCTGGATCTCGCTCTGTAGACCAGGCTGGCCTCGAACTCACAGAGATCTACCTGGCTCTGCCTCCCAAGTGCTACTAGTTTTAAAGGCGTGCGCCACTACTGCCTGGCTCTAGTCTCTTTTGAAAAGCTTAGAAAACAGGAACTGATTTTTTTCTCTGTCGTAATAAAATGGAAAAGACATTCTCCATAAATAACTGGGATGGCTGCTAGTACTTCCAAGTCATTTCTGGAGTTATGTTCTGACTGTTCTTTAATTTGTATGAGTATGTGGCAATATAGCCTTTGCTTTTTGAGCAAGAATTACATTAGTGAAAAGAATTCCACCTGATTTTATGAGCACCCCTGGAAACCTTTGAACAATGCCTACTGTATACTCTGGTATGGTTTTGGAAAGCTTGCGCCAGACCCTGCTCTGAGCATGTGTATAAACTTCCCAGTCTTCATCCAGGTGAGAATTCCATAATCTCTCCTGGTGAGGGGAAACTGAGGCACTGTTTAAGGAGCACGAAGTCACACAGCCAGCTGTAGATTGTGCAATATTGGGTTGTAGAGTTTATGATTGTGTTCACTTCTCACTCCAAGGGACCCTGACCACACGTGCACTCAATGATCAGGTACTGAGTCCCACAAGCCCTGCACAGCTCTCTATGTCCGGCATCTGGTAAGTGCTTAGGCAAGTTCATGAAGCAACATACAATGACTGTTGTAGAATTCTCCCCCTGTAACAGGGAGTGCAGCCCTTATGCCACGGTTGGAAGGCTGGTGTACACATTGCCACTTCTCAATGTGCCCCACATGGCGTTTCACACGTGTTAGCTGGGCTAACTTTAAGTAAGTTGTACTTTTGCAAATGAATGATTGGAGACCTGGGGGCAGATAATTTCTCTGTGGCAGAGGGGCAGCACCATAAATCTTTCTCTAGTTCCAGAATCAGGGCTGGACCCCATAATGCCTGCACATTTACCAGAAACGTCAGCCCCTTGCGGACTCCTGGAATCCTTCAATGCCTCTTTAATGAGCCAGGACAAGCAGCCTCCCTGAGCTACAGAATAGCCGGCTCTCACCACGCCACACACGTTACCATCACTGTTGCTATCCTGAGAGCCCAGGCTCCGTGCCGGCCAGGTAACCAACGTGGCCTCACCGATTATTGTTACGTTAGCCTCATGTACTATTAGATCTCACACGCATGCCATTTTAGCCCCACAGAGTTGGACCTTCAACCACACTCAAGTTCTGATCACAGAGTCTCTGTGAATATCCTTCACACTCAAGTTCTGATCACGGAGTCTCTGTGAATATCCTTCACAAGGTAAGCAATTTTAGAACACTTAGGGTTTCACGGTAAACATCTACCAGTGTTGCTGAAAGTGGGCAGTGCCGTGGCTGTTTGCCGATGACACCATGGAGGAGCTATTGTGGAGAGTGTTAGGAGACATCAAACGGAGTTAAGGAGAAAGCCACCAAAACTCCCCTTTTCCTCACAGTGGGAAAGTTCATCCAGGTGTATTTTGTACACTGGCAGAATAAGGTAATTCCCCTCTGCTCTGTTATTGTGGTACTGACTTTGGCTTGCTTTACGATTTAAAGGCTCACAAACACCAACTTTATCCAGTCTTTGAAGTGACCCAGTCAGTCTCCCTCTGGCTTTGTTTCACTTGTGCCTGCGTTATCGAGGGGTTTTCTTATCACCGAGACACAGTACTAGACTTACTTTGCTATTTAAAGATGGTGGAATTGAGCATGCAGAAGTGGTGAGGGCCGGGCTGCGTTTGAAGAATGTGATGTGATAGGGAACATTGGCCCCCCAAACCGCGGTGTGATTCTTGTGTTTCTGTCTCCCTGACAACTGGACTGGCTGCACGGGCTTCCCGTGTAAGTGATGTAAGCCAAGCAATGTGACTCCCTTGTGGGTACAGCTGGGAAGGGGCTGCGGACCCGATGCCCACACACTTCGGGTCAGGGTGGGGACCTGATGCAGGAGCCATACCTGCGTCAGACTTGGCTCTCAAGTGCAGGTCATTGGCCAGGCCTGTTCACCTCTTGGGACCAGAGTTTTCTGCGATGAGTAAAATTCTTGGCAAATAATTGAAATTTTTTCATTAGCTACAAAAAGCTTGGACCAGAAAGCCATTCACTGTGTGCGGAGAAGTGAGGCTGATCTTTGCCCACATGATGGAGAGAGACTCCAGCTGAAGGGAAATCGAAGGCCGTTCGTGCAGACAGAGTGCATTCTGTGAGAGCTTGGAGAGAAGTGCTCTACACGCAGCATCTACCACCAAAGATGGATGTAGCAAACTACTTCCCATGCAGAGTTTGATTTTCCATTAAAACACTAGAGGAGGAGAATAGAGAAAATGTGGGAAATACTGGGAACATCTAAAACCCACAGGGAAGAGATCTAGAAATGAAGGAATTCTAAGAAACTGGTAACAAAACCCATGCAACCAGGAAACTTAATGCGCGGATGCCAAGGCTCACTAGCATAAGAAAATGTAAGTTTAAAAATGAGCCATGTTTTACCAGTGAGGGTAGGCAGTTCAGTGTTTGAGGGTGTGTGTGAAGAGGTCCACGGGCTCAATCATGATAACTTCTCCTGAGGCAATTTGCTGATATGCATCCAATCAGTAAGCAGCCTGACCCCACCCTTTGAAGCAGCACCCCACTTGTGAGGCTTTGTTTATGGTAATGGAGGCACAGGAAGAAATCTGAAGTGTAATCTATGAAATATGCACACCGTTGATGGCAGGGAAGGGCTACAGGACCCTGGCTGTCTGCTCATCCACGGCACTTCTCTTCTTTCAGTGGGGTGTGCTGGGGCTAGCAGTCTTTAAAGAGGTAACAGACCAGAAAGAAGGCTGGTGGATATAGGCAGAAAGACGTGTGAGCTCCAGACCTCTGTGCAGGAGCGGCCCTGTGTTTCTGTGTAAGTGTGTGTGGGTCACATGAGTACAGCTGGGCTGCTGCATAGACCCCATATAAAAATCTAGGATGCTCTCTAGTCAGAGAGCTATAGGTGTCAGACAACCAACACGCCACCACAATCTCACACACTGTCATCCTGTCCGGGATCTTCGTGGCCCTTTCAGGAGGAGACAAACCTTTGACAGTGACAGAAAGAACCATAGAGTAATACTGACCACCATACCAAACTAGAGTAGACTTGTTGGTACCCAGACAGCTGTGGGCCAATGGAGGGACAGAAATGATTCCTGGGGAGGACATGCCTTCTGAGAGGTCATTGATAAAATGCTATGTTCTGTCTTCTGTGTAATTCTGCATCTTTGGAGAAATCCTGTGTTCATTGCTTGTTCATCCAATGAACCAGAATGGCAGCACAGCCTTTTACCACCAGATGCCTCAAAGTCAGCTCTCTCTCTCTCTCTCTCTCGCTCTCTCTCTCTCTCTCTCTCTCTCTCTCTCTGTTTTGACAAGGACTCACTCCAGCTTTATCATAAAGCATCACTGGAGGATGGAATTGGGAAACCATCTATTTCTCCATTAAACAGTTACCATCCTTAGGGCAGATGACCAAAGTCAGTAGCAATAGACAAAATCCATTTATGCCATTGGTCATTTAATTGACTTTTAGGGTTAGGTACATTAAGAGGAAGAAAAAAATTAAAGATCATTTTAATTGTCATATTGCAAACATTGGGGATATCTCTCTGAAGTTAAGATGTAAATAGCTACATGCATTCTATTTGAATAAAAATTTATATAAGTATTTTTAAATATCCATTTTAACTTTACAAATATCCCAGATACATATATACCTATGCCTATATTCACACATACTTGCATACATATATGTATGAATGCACATACAGAGAATCAAGCCTTAGCTAACCCTTCTTGTAGGGGAAGGCCTCCCAGGGATATCAACCAAACATGACATATTAAGTTGCAATAAAAATAGGCACATCCTATCATATTAAGACTGGATGAGGTAACTCAGTAGGAGGAAAAGGGTCCCATAAGTAGGCAAAAAGTCAGTGACCATCTGTGCTCCCATTGTTAGGAGTTCCAAAAGAACATCAAGCTATACAACCATATCATGTATGCAAAGGGCCTAGGTCAGACCCTGTAGTCCATGATTGTTGCTTCAGTCTCTGTGAGCCCCTTTAGGTCCTACTTATTTGATTTTGTGGACCATTTTCTTGTGGTGTCCTTGACTCCTCTGGCTCCTACAATCCTTCCTCACCCTCTTCTGCACGGTTCCCCAAGCTCCGCCTATGTTTAAGCCTTAGCTATCTCGACAGGCTATGTATGACTCAGCAGGTTTATGGAGACTCTCCTGAACATCTGGGACTAGCCAGCCTTGGCAGCCAAGTGTGGAAACATGCCTAGGACCATCTAAGCAGTCGAGCAGCTGGACCCAGGAGATGCAGCCAGGCCTCTGGCAGCTTTGCTACCCTCTGTGGACTTCAGTGCATGAAACCAAGCCTACCTTATCCTTGGAGAATTCAAATGAGAAGAACACAGATGAAAATGTGGGGTGACTGGAGGCACAGACTCTATCAGTTTCTGCTGGGAGCCAAAAGGGTGATGGTAGTCTGTTCTTGGGCCTTGGTGGCAGACTGGCGGAGATGATTGGGGATATTCTCACAAATGTCTCTACATTTGAATAAAGTAAGAGCAGATGCAAGGTGCACACTAATAAACAAGATATTCTATGCTCTGAAATAATCCTTCTGTATACTGTGAATATGTATTGCTCTCATTGGTTAATAAAAAGCTGACAGGCCAGTAGCCAGGCAGGAAGTATAGGTGGGACAGCCAGACACAGAGGATGCTGGGAAGAAGAAGAGCGGAGTCAGAGGAGTCGCCAGCCAGGTGCAGAGGGAACAGAAGATAAATACGTCATGCTAATAAAGGTACCACCACATGGCAGAGCATAAATAAGGAATATGGGTTGACTTAAAATGTAAGAGCTAGTTAGTAGTAAGCCCGAGCTATCGGTCAAGCATTTGTAGTAAATATAAGCCTCCGTGTGGGTACCTGGAGTTGGTGGGTGGGAAAGCAATGGCCGCCCACAGTTCTCCCTGCTATGCTTTGCGGTGATCTGGGGTCTCACTCAGGGTTGCTCAGTGTTTGCCTCGCCCAGACTGTTAAAATTACCAATTCCTAGCCGGGTGGCGGTGGCGCACGTCTTTAATCCCAGCACTCGAGAGGCAGAGGCAGGTGGATCTCTGTGAGTTCGAGGCCAGCCTGGTCTACAGAGCGAGATCCAGGAAAGGCGCAAAGCTACACAGAGAAACCCTGTCTCGAAAAACAAAAACAAAACAAAACAAAACAAACAAACAAACAAACAAACAAACAAACAAAAAACTACCAATTCCTAGTTGTTCTCGGATGTGACTATAACCAGGCAAGAAATATCCTATCATTCAAAGAAGAAAAATCAGAGAGGGGTAGAGAGATCTTCAAACATGACTGTATTTCACACTGAACATGATGCCTGGCTCAGGACAGGGAGCAATTCATTCACTTCTCAGGTGCCCATCTGCTGATTTCCAGGCAAACAGCAAAACAACACTTCAAAGGCTACCAGTCACAAACAAAACCCCACAGAGCCAATTCGCATCCACAAAAACACCCTGACTGGTTAAACGGTGGTGCTGAGAGAAGAGCAGAAACTTCAGATTGCACGGAATGCTCATGATGCTGGGAGTTGAGGCTGCTCTGTCCTTGCTGTCAACCGCAGAATGTCCTTGCATGGAGTGTGGCTTTGTTGCTAAAAATGTCCACTCTTCCGACACCGCAATTACCAAGCACTCAGCACCCTCCAGCTTTCTCTAATGATTCATAATCTCGCTGTACCCCAAGGGCACCTGCGCTGCTTCATTTGGTGACATCCACTGAGTGTCCTCGAGGTGCAAGGTCTGGGCTTGTCCAAGGAGTTCCACAGTCCTGCCAGTCTCCCCCCTCTCCCCCTGGGGGATATTTTCACAAGTTTCTCTACATTTGACGAATGAGAATGGAACCCAAACACAGATGGCTGAGCAACAGTGCTTTCACAGGCACATCCTGCAATGGCTTGTGGGTATCACGCAGACATGTTGTGTTAAGGGCTTGTTTTCTCCTGGGAATGGGGACGCATGGCTTGGCTATTCAAGGAAGCTGCAAGGGAATGCTCTGGGGATGGAAGGAAAGTGCTCACTTAACGGGAGCCTGGAAGGAGAGAAGGGACAGGCTTCATGGAGGATGGGGCAATGAGGTAGCCTGGGTGGATGAGCGGAACACAGCAGGGAGCTTTGACTTTAGGATGCTGAAAGCGGATTGTGACCTATTCATATACACTTAGCAACAAGTCAAAGACTGCCCATCACAGACCACTGGGTCCTAAAGGAGGCTGGAGGTAGACACTTGCTCTGAGTTTTGAAAGAGGAAACAGGAAGGTGAAGATTCACTAAGACCTAACACCAAGCCAGCTGTGTGTGTTGTTTGAAATTGGGTCTCCGGAAACATTATCTGGGTAGGCAAGCCAAAAAGGGCGTGCTGGCATGGAGTCTGTCCTGATGTGGCACAGAGATCCCTAGGGAGCAGAAGGTGCTAACCAAACTTGGGAAACACAGGAACCTGGCACAAGCGGCATGGTGACAACCCCCCCCCCCCCCCCGCGCCCCCGACTTCCTGTTATGAAATTACAGTGTTTACTCTTACAGAGAGACACAAGCTCGTGAGTACCAGACACTCCCCTCAGCTCTGAAATTGGGAAAGTCTACAAAATAAGAACTGGTAGTTACATTTCAGAAGTGTCCTGATTCTTGTGAGGAGGCTTCAAAGGTCCTACGTAAGGGTGATATTCGTTATCCCTCCAAGCTCTAGCTTCTCTCTGGGCAGCAGGACATTGGCCCTTAAGAGTCCTGAATGCTCATCTCTGAAGGGTTAGAACACCTGGAGGGAAAAAGATCTGCCCTCTGAGTCAGAGTGGATCCATTCTCAAAAGGCCATTACTGTGTTTAACTTTGCACTGGGGTTCCCTGGGACATTTGCGGTATAAACAATAAAGTCTCTAGGGCCAAGGTGGCCTCTCCTGCCATGCCTTCCAGAGTCCAGTCACTTGCTGCCAGCTTTTGGCAGCTCAGACCCAGGAGTTATCTTGTCCTCTTGGTGACTGCCATGTGTTGTCCAAGTTCTTCTCTAGCTAGGCAAGGAGTGAGCGAGTACCCTCCATCACATCAGCGAAGCAGTCACTTCGGATGAGGCCTTGGAACATTAAACAGACAAGTGGAGGAACACCCAGGAGGTATCTGTGGTAGTCTGAAGGAAGTGACATGTATTGCTTCTCAGTTCTCTTCTGTCTAGAGACAGCATCTCATCACCTCATATTTGGAATTTTGTCCAAGGTGGGATTTGTCATTCATATGCAAAACTTAATAAGGCACAAGATAAGAATCTTCATAGAGTAAGGAGATGGTGCTAAACCTGTCTCAGCTTTGTACAAATCCCTGGGCTCTTGGTTTGCATGTGACCTTGCTCACTAGGCCTACTTTTCTAACTTTTCTTAGTGTGAGACTTAAGGCATTTGTTTTTAAAAGACCTAAGAATATTCCAGAATGAAACTCTGCAATAAAATCCTATCACAAATCTGCACCACTGTACTATGAACCAGAAGAAGTGTGTGTGTGGGGGGGTATCACCTGTCACATGCCCTCCCCCCACATCTGTTCTGAGCACACGTTATGAACCCCCATATCTACTCATGTGACTCATTTTCTTCTCGTAGTTTCTGCTCCCCAAGCTCATAATCTTCCCCTACATATATGCCACGTTTAAGATGTGGTGTGCAAAAGTTAGGTATAAAGGATTTACTCACTCGATTCAAAGTAGAACCTTCTTGAATATTCTACAATATTTTCTAAAACATTTTTCATCTCTGAATGTCATGACTTACTGATTTAAAAGAACAGCAGGAGACAGAAAAATAAAAGAAACCAAAGGGAGGTGAAGAAAATTAAGAGTGGGCACAAAGTTAAGACTGTGCCAATTTCCATTATAATCGTGTAGAAAGAACGGCTTGCAGAGGAAAAGCTGAATGGCAAACATTGCCTGACGTACAGACGTACGTTTCTGGGGGACAAGACGGTTTATGTGTCCTTCTTTGTACCATTCCACTGGGCTTGACTTACAGGACCAGTTGATACCAGTGTGCTATTTTTATTGAGACCCCATTTTGACAAAACAGTCTTTCATAGTATATTTCATAGCTGGAAATGTCAGTCATGTCCCCGCAGCAGCGACTTTAACATTTCCCTTAGCCTTGCTGGGAATCCTAACTTCATGAAGTATGGGCATTCCCGTCAGCTTCAGATCCACAGTCCCACAACTGTGGAGGGACTTGTTCTGACCTGGGTGTAGCAGAGTTAGGGTTGGGTGGTCTTGTAATTCCTGAATCCTCTGATAGGCTCACTTATTCAGTCTGCAGGCTCAGCAGACATTTCTGTAATTAGAGGTCTGTCAGTCTTGGACCCTTGGCAAGTCCTATATGAAGATGTTCTAACAAGAGACCATATGGAGGGGAAAAGATGCCCTTGAGATTTATGCTTATAGAAAGGAGAGTGATCCAGGGTTCCTGGTGATCATTCAGAGTCTGGTATATCATGGATCATTCGTGTTACCCTTAGGAGCCCATGAAATCGGTGAACTTGTCTTGTTTCACAAGACTGCTGGCTCCTTGTTTCTTATACCAAAATCCCTTCCAGAAACTGTCATATGCTCTGTTTATTCTAAAGCTGAATACAAATCAGAGGCTTGGTCTTCAGCACCTCAATTACAGACCCCAGCACCTGGGGATCAAGTCCCCACTCCTTTCCCGACACCTCTGAGGGTGGCTTGTTAGGCATCCTTCATGCAATTCCTCCCACGTTTGGGCTAGCATGGCAGCAGGCAGGCACGGGCTGGAGCAACAGCTGAGACCTTGTATCTTACCCCCAAGTGGGAGGACACACGCACACACACAGGGAGAGAGAGAGAGAGAGAGAGAGAGAGAGAGAGAGAGAGAGAGAGAGAGAGAGAGAGGAGAGAGAGACAGAGAGACAGAGACAGAGACAGAGACAGACATAGAGAGACAGAAACAGAGAGAGAGACAGAGACAGAGAGACAGAGACAGAGACAGACATAGAGAGAGACACAGAGAGAGAGAGAGACAGAGAGAGACAGAGAGAGAGTCTACAAACTAAGGACCAAACATTCAAATATACGAGCCTATGGGGGCCATTCTCATTCAAACTGCTACAGCAATAAGCAGTTCGTTCTGAAGGCTTTGCATTTCTTCTGATCACGGAGATGGCAAGGGTCATTCAACAGTCCTGAGAAGGTCATTTCACAGCCACCCTTGCTTATGGCCATCAAGCCACTGGCTCCCACCAGGGACACAGAACACCATCACTGACTAAAAGCTACTGCAGAACCTGCTGGGTTTGCCCTTCCAACCAAATGTGTATCCTTAGGACTGGGGAGGGCTCTGGCTGATTTTCAGGGACATTGGATGATGCTGGGAAAGCCCAGGATGATGATGCTAAGACTTGAGCATGTCCTCATAGCTGCAGACATGAGTGGGGCAAAGCTGGAAATGGAAGACTCTCAAGATTTCATGTAGGATAGGGTGACTGAAAAGCTTTCAGGTGAGATTAGATTCAGTGAAAGAGATACTAAACATGAATAAACGTGAAAAATAAACACAAGGAAGTAGTCTGAGCTGCTGGGCAGAACTCTTTCTATTCCCTGACTATGATGCTCAAAACCATGTCATGCCTACATTGGTAGTTATGGCAACACACCCAGGCCCCAGATTGGTTAAGTTATCTCTGTGGACTCCACTACGGAAGAATGAAATCCTTCCCTGGAGCTAGCCTGGAGGCCAGCAAACCCCAGCCATCCTCCTGTCTCTGCACCCTGCAGCTCCTTCTTCCCCCTGCCCACTGACACTACAGCATGAGTGTCCATGCCTGGCTTTTGACATGGGTACTAGAACCTGAATTCAGTTTCATGCTTGTTCAACGAGCCCTCTCAGTCACTAACTAGGCCATCTCCCAGCCATAGAATGGGATTTTTAGGAGACCAGAGTTGAGCAGAGTTACACAGGTGAAAACTCCCAACTTCCAATGAAAAGCAAAATTTAGTTACTACAGTACAAGGGGCGGGAGCTGGGCTATAACTAGAGCCCCGCCTGCCTCAGCTGCCGAGCTTGGGTAGGTCATTGTCAGACATCAGTGTCTCATGATGGGAAATGCTCTGATGAGGGGTGAAATGAAGCACACAAAGGCCACGGCAAGGGCTCATCCTGAGAGGCTGGAGCGGTGAGAAAATAAAAAGGGGGTTACCTTGTGCTTCTTCAGATTGAGTTGGGGCTTAGTGCTGGGAATTTGAGCCAACTGTACGTCAGTGTGGGCAGGAGACACCAATACAACAGCAGATCACTCTGCACAGTGGGCGGCGTTTCGTGCAAACTCATGGCTGGGCCGGTGGCTATAGTTTTATTGTATTTTAGCAAGTTCTAATCCTTCAAAGAAGGGTCATCTACTCATCACGTCCTCTCTAGGAATCACCATGTTCATCATTTCCCCAGTGTGGGGTTCCCCTGTGTGGTGGGGTGAGTGCTTTTCATCTTTAGGGGAGGCACCTTAAGTCCTCAAGTGTGGTCAGGAGGAATAATGAGATTGGAACCTGCGTCTACCTCCAGATCCAGGATTTTCTCTCTCTCTCTCTCTCTCTCTCTCTCTCTCTTTCTCTTCTGGTTTTTCAAGACAGGGTTTCTCTGTGTAGCTTTGTGCCTTTCTTGGAACTCACTCTGTAGACCAGGCTGGCCTTGAACTCACAGAGATCCGCCTGCCTCTGCCTCCCAAGTGCTGGGATTAAAGGCGTGCGCCACCACCGCCCGGCCCAGGATTTTATCTTAAGCCCACCCAACAGTAACAAGGCAGAACCAAGACATGTAGGGTTGTAACCCTCTTTCCCAAAGGTTCTGCTATGAGCTGTAGAGTAAGCTTTAAGAGCATTCCCAAGACTGCCATCACCTCAAAGCAGATGCCCCCTGAGGCTTTTCACCTGCCCTAAGTGCTCCCAGAGGCTGTGACCCAAGGGCTCCCAGGGTCTGTGACCCAAGTGCTCCCAGGGTCTGTGACCCAAG
>CABHPQ010143336.1:0-13511 GCA_902168405.1 Peromyscus aztecus | reverse complement strand
GCTCCCAGGGTCTGTGACCCAAGTGCTCCCAGGGTCTGTGACCCAAGTGCTCCCAGGGGCCTGTGACTCTGAATGGGAACGTCTCTTTCTCTTCACTGACTTGCTCTGAACTAAATCACAACAACAATACCATGACTTTGTCATGAGTAGTAATCCCTGCACTTGTCAGGCTGAGGCAGGAGGATTGCCATGAGCTTCATGTCAGCCTGGGTTACAGGGTGAGTTCCAGGCTAGCTTGGGCTGAGAGTGAGACCCTGACCCAGACAATAGAAGAAACAAAAAGGAATTCCACATTTGAACAGTCACATCCTAGCTGTCCACATTTGTAGACATCGCAGAGGCTCATGGCTGCCAGTTGCAGGGACTTCCGGCTGTGCTCTTGGTCCTGGTTGTGTGTTAGCAGAGTGTCACATTTAACCTCAGAGCCAAGCTCCTCACATTACAAGTGTAGCAACTGTAGCCAACCATGACAGTTTTCCAATGCATTTTATTTTGTGCTTCTAAAGGCATTATTCTGGGGAGGTGACCTTGCAGGGCCACATGCTTGGGGGAGAGGCTCCAGGCATCTCTATTTCTCCTCGCCTGATCCTCAGGAACAACCATAAGACCTCCATCACTCCTGTTAATGAAAAGGCAGATGCCAGGATCCTTTTAAAACAAAATTACTAATAAAATCATCACCCTAATCCAATTCAGTAGAGTTCAAGCTCACTTTTTATCAGGTTAGTCTTATTTATGAATTAAGATAATGTCCTTAAAGTTTTATGTAATTTTATGGGTTGATACAGAAAAAAAAAAAGTTCTTATCCGAGTTCTCTCAGATTGTCATGCTTTTTAACACCCATCCTAAAGTCAGTCAAAGGACACTGAGCACAGAGCTGGGTCCAGGAACACTTAGTGTCCTGCTTGCCTGCCTGTACGTGGAATGCAGGTGCTGTCCCTGGAGAACACGGCCTTGTTACTATAGGTGAGAAACCTCCCCTTTGCCCTCTCTCTTCTCCAAGCCAACCTGGAAGGAAGGGAACAAAGACAAAAAGAAGGGGTGGCAGACACTCACTCCATGACAAGTCCGAAGACACCTGCAGGCATGAACCTCAGGAAGGGCTTCCAACCATGAGAGGCTGAGAAGGTAGAGGAGCTGGTTCCAGCCTTGTCTTGCAACCCTGAGCTCCTGAGTTGAGCCTTGAATTCCAGCAAGAGACAGGCAGTATCCTGGGCCTCATTTGCCAGACACTCTAGCCTATTTGGTGAAGACAGACTGATTTTGTTTTGTTTTGTTTGGACAGTGGAGGATGACACCTGAGATTGGTCCTCTGTCTCTCCCCCGTTAGGAGATGGGGTGTGCCTTAATGTCTAATGCATGCCCCCCACAAAACAAAAACAAAAAACAACAATAACAAAACGATGATTCATATACTATTCTGCATATCTTCCAAGGAAGGGGAAATAGAATGTAGTGTTATGAAGAGATATTCTGATGACTCTTAAAAAGCTATGTCTCATAGTCTTGTAATGCCCAGCCACCTACAATTCATTACATTTGTGACAAACTCCATTCTTGGCAGGTTTCTCCTATAGTATCTCTATGTCCCCTGGCCAGGAAGGCACATTGTATATGGCGTGCCATTAACCTCCAAGCATCCCTGCACAAATGGATGCTGGCAGCAATTGGTATGGTTTTGATACGATCACATCCAAATCCCAGCTAACTTTTATGGTGAAGTCACATCGCCCTGCTCCTGACTCTCAGGAGTCACAGTGGCCGTGGGAAGTGTGGCTGTGGGAAGTGTGGCAGCACAGTTTTAACAGCCATGCTCCCACCAGGTCCAAACACCACCCCCCAAAGCCGTTATTTACCACTGCCATCATAAAGGAAAGTCTGTAACTCCATATTCTGAATTTTGGAGAAGTCTGATTTTCAAGATTAAAAACAGAAAATACCCTTAATGGCATTTATCTGGAGATTTTCTCTACAATTCCTGATGGGCGGAGCACATTTTAACTTGAGGTGTGATCTTATCAGTGTAGAGATAGCATTTCCTTATTTCCCTCATCAAAAAATCTAACAATTTTTCTGGGGGTGAGGGGAAATGCTTGCCAAATATTGTGACGGGGAATTGGTATTTATTTTACAGAAATTATATTTAAAGTAGTAATTTCTTCAATCTTACTGATTTTGCCAATGTGATAATTATCTCTAAAAAGCACTTCATTCTTGAGTTATTTTCAGAATCTTTAAAATTCCTTTCTCTTTTGTATAGAGAAGAAATAAAATGGTGATAATTATCTTTCTCTTACAGTTTCAAAGAACTAAAGCATGCTTATGGTTCTCACAATGGACTCAACAAGATTCTGTGGAGTTTGGGCTTTGCTGATACTTCAGAGCCATGGCCTAAATTTGATGGACACATGGACCCTCCCCTGTTTCAGTCCTGAGAGCTGAGGCCATGTGGGCACTCTGAGTGTGGAGGCCATGATGCCATCCACAGTCACCCATGGTGAACAGATGGGCATTGTATGGCACTTGGGTGGTGGCCACTCGCTAGGTAGATGCTGGAATGGATGGCTCTGGTCCTGGAGCATCTGATGGTGCCTCGGCCCTGTCCCTTTCTCTCTTTGCTTCTGACACGAGTCCTCCCCCAAACGTGCTCAGTTTCCTCCTCTGTGAAGTGAGAATCAAAACAGCACCACCTCACAGGCTGCTGCCAGGATTTAATGAAATGATCCGAGGAAGCATGTGCAAGCAGCTGGCTCACAGGAAGGGGGACCAATTAGAGGGACCCCACTCTCCCTGGGGTAATTGTGCAGGCATCAGGCATTGTCAGAGCAGCGTTAAACACTCTCAAAACACTGTTACGTTAATGAGAAGTCTTTACTGTAAGCGCTCCTCCTAATATTTATTTATCCTTTAAATAAACTAAACTGCGGGGACAGTTTCCCTCCCCAACTGACAGCTGTGAGGCACTTATCTTGTGCCCCAGATGCAGGTGCCCGAAGCCAAGGATTATCAGCCAAGCGGCCAGCTGGACTGTCCTCATACCAGCACTGGCTGCTTTGAACACTCCACGGTGCCTTGAGGAAGCTGCACGGCAATCACAGCTGCTTGCTGCCAGAGACGGTTTCCAAACAGCTTGCACCAGACCTCTCGTTATCGCAAGCCGTGGGGAGCTCTGGATGAGCCTGCCAGCCGGTCCATTCTTGCTTGGGTGAGAGGTGAAGTGCTTCCCCCGCGGCCCAGCAGGAGGCTGGTCGCTGGTACAAATGGTCACTGATTTGCACGAGGGACCAGAGTGAGTGGAGTAAAGTCACCTTTCATTTGCATCCAGGACGGTGATCACCGGCAGGTGCCCTGACCGAATTCCCTTTCTAGCTATGCAGGCAGGCAGCTTCCTGACTCTTGGAGTCAGCGAGGAGCCTCCTGCGCCATGCTCCGGTGTTGCAACGTCTAGACAAGGAAAGGCATTTATCAGCGGCCTCCCCTGGCCTACATTTGATCTTCAGCGTTACTCCAGTGGGCTGAGCTGGTAACAGGAAGAAAGGAAGGGGGCAGCCGTGCTGGCCACACAGCGGTGGTCGTGAGAAAACAGCTGACACATCTGAGTGATTTTTCTGGGGGCGGAAACATGGGGGGCAGAAAGATCAGAGGCCTGCGGAGAGGTGAAGATGAGACCTGGCTTCTGGAAGAATTCCGTGAAGCTGTCCAAGGACCAAGGGTCTCAGGCACCTGAGGCCTTTGAGCTGCAGTACTCGTCACTGTCAAGGACTGAGCGTCGTGACACCCGAGATCTCGGAGCTGTGACACTTGTCACCATAACACGGAGGGCCCCAGCATCTGAGGCCCACACTGTGCTGGGACACCAGAAAGCTCCCCCAGCTGCTGCTTGCCACTGTCTGCTGTCACCGCTCACTGCTGCTAGAGGCTGGGGCTCATGATGGCTGCCAGTCCCAGGAAACGGGGAGTTAAGGCGAGAGAGCCTCTAATTTGAGAGGTGAGAGAAACTAAGTCTCTGGGTTGTAAAGCTTGGTGCAATAGACCCTCAGCTCTCAGGGATCGAGGCTGTAAGCCTCTGGACCCTCAGAACGGCAAAGGCCCAGGATTGCCCATGCTGAGTTTCTTTTTGCCTACCCACAATCCTCCTCCACTGACAGCAGAAACACCTGATGCATATTCGTATTCTTAGGTTATACTGCAGAAAGGGGGAAGTGAAGAGTGTGGGACATCTGCTCAAACAGATGGACACTGTGAAGAGGGAAAAAAAATACAATTGTCAACCCATAGCACCTAGTGGGACACGCAGGACAGGAGTGTTTTGCCATCGGTGCAGATGGGTTCAGAGGAGGAAGCCACTGCTGTAACTGGAGGAGCCGGGGCATGTTGGCAGAGTTCTGAAGGGTGGACAGGGGCTCTTTCCAGTGAATAAGGCCAGAAGGCATTCCAGCAGGATGGGCTGCTGGGACCCCAGTGGGGGCCATGGAGAATGAAAGATTTCCACTGTGGTGAGCAGTACTGGCGGACTATGGCTGTGTTTTAGAAGGTTCATAATGCATAGTCTGAACAAAAGAGGTCTGCGTTTTTGAGACGCCATGCAAGTGGTGGGGGAGGGTGGAAGCTATAGGGAGATTGGAGGCTGGGAGAGCACACATGATGATCCCTCCATGACTGTGTCTTCTGAATACAGTGGCCTTGCTGCTTGGGGGAAAGGTATACCTCACTAGCTCCTTCCCTGCTCTCACAGCCACACCCATCCTCACTTGCCAGCCTTTCCTTCTAGATGGTCCCAAATCTGCTTCCCCACCCGGCTTCCCTAGTCTGGTATCCTCAGTGGACCTGCTCACAGGATTTCCTCTGAGCCTCATGGGATTAACAAGCCATGAGGAGGGCCTAGGACAATGCACAGAGTAGAGAAAAGATATCACAGGAATGTCAAGACTGATGTTACTACAAATCATGATAGACCCTCAGCAAGTGCATGCTGAATGACTGATGTGGGGGGCAAGGAGGAAATAGTTAATTAATGAAACCTTAGCCCACTCACCAAGTGGCAATGAGGAAATAGCAGGTCATCTGAGCCACTGCACCCACTTGCAGGCAGGAAAGCATGGCCCCTGCTGGAAGTACTGCTGCTATTGCAGTGAGTTCTTCGTTGGTTGTTGGAAATATCCATCTTTCTGTCTTTTAGCGACAAAACACACCGGAAGAACAGGCAAGCTCCCTGTCAAGGCTTGGCTTCCTTAAGCTGGATGCTATCTTTGAAAACGTCACTTAGAGCAACTGGAGACTCTTCACATCCAAGTCCCTGGTACACATCCAGGCCATGGTTCATTGCCAGGGCTGTGGACATTCTATGAATATGCATGTCCTCAAAAAATTACAAAAAAAAGCAAACACTGCCACAAATGGGCTGTGCACTATTCTGACTGATGGTGGGCTCCCCGGGGCAGGTCCCCCACAGGCTTCTCCAGCCATAGAACCTAGAAGCCCCAGGCCTCCGTGTGCTCATCCCTGAGTATGCTCTAACTAATGGATCTATGCACAGATGGTGTCCCCCTCCCTGGCCCCAGCTCTGCCCAGCTGGACCTAGGGATGCTGAGTGGATTGACCTGAGCCACTGTCTCTCTCCAGCCTTCTCCTCCTTGGGCTGTGTAAATGGTCGGAGGGAAGGAAAGACTTGCTTTCACAGTGGCCACAGAGAGGCTTTACCTGCAGCCTCTGCCAGGGTCTGAAGCTAGACCATGACATCAAGCTCTGAGGACTGGGCCTTAGCACTTGGAGAGTTAAATCATCAGGTACATAATGTGTCCCCCTACATGTGAGACCCACTGGCAGAGAGGAAAGGACAGCCATGGGATTACCTCCCCTCTCTTTCCTTATTAACCAAGCAGCAAAATCCACAGTGGGGATAGTTGAAATGTGGCACAGAGGACCCGTATAAGTGGCTCATTTATTCTATTATTTATTATTATTATTATCATTATTAATTACTTTATTATTTTCACATGAGCACCACTATGCCTGGTTCCTTATCTGTTCCCAACATGGTTGGGGTACTAGGGTGGCTGTTCTTACCTCTAAACTTGGAGCCAGAAGAATCATTCCTGGGTACAAAGAAGAGACGCAGAGGGGACGCCGGAGTCTTAGGGCTGTGCTACTGTCAGAATTTCAGCTTAGTATCCCACCACACAATAGTAACTACGTGCTGTCTCTTCAAGCAGAGTAAGCTCCCCCATCAGTTAAATCACAGAGGTGAGCAAGCACACACGGGCATCCTGGACTCGTAAGGCAGGAGAGTCAGTAGCTCCTATTATGAACTGTGCTAGGTACTGGGGGCGGGAGCTCTCAGCGGAGCACTGGGGTTGGTGTGGCGCTATTTTTAGGACCCAGTGTCCTGTCTGTGTCCTCCTGCCTGCCCTACTTGATAGGAGAACAAGTAGCTATTTTTTTTTCTCCAGATAGTCAGGCGTATCGATAGTTCTGGCTGCAGAGTCATCATCGTTGGTAATTATCTCTGCCCCTTCCATGCAGCACAGGACAAAATGACACCGTGACTCATAAGAATAAAAACCCTTGTCTCTTGGGGGTGAATCAGACATACCTGCTACCCCAACCCTAGTTGACACTATTTGGAGTCTAGGCTCCCTGGCTTCCCTTGGAGTGCACTGGTATTTCTTGGCTTGGCACTGCAGGCAAAATTCACCATCCTGTGACTTCACAGCATGGCTTCACTCATGTTTTACAAGCCAGTAGCAGGCTCTTTGGAACCAATATGTTGAACTAGTTAATAAATCTCTATATGAGTTGGTTATGGGTATGTCTCCCTCATCCCAGTATAAATGTTGAACCTACAGCCCTCAGAACCTGGGAACATGACCTTATCTACAGATAGGGTCTTTTGGAGGTTATCAGGTTAAGACGAGGTCTTCAAGACAGGCCCAAATCACTAGGACTACATCATCATAGGAAGCAGACAGAGGCACACATGGAGGAAGAACGATGTGAAGGGGACCAAGGGGGAAGATGCCATCTACAAGTCAAGGACAGAGGCCCCAGGAGAAGCGGGCTCTATCTATCGCACCTTGATTTTTGATGTTGAGCTTTCAGAGCTGTGGGAGAATGAAGGTCTGTCATGGGAGCACCAGGCCACGGGACCTCCAGGAGACAGCTCTTGCAAATTAACAAAGCTCTGGACACACAATGTCTGTTAGAGCAGGTTAGAAGCCATAGGTTTGAGGAGCTCAGTGGCCGATGGCCTGTGTCACTCTTCATGATGGTGTATATTTGTGCAGTCACAAATGAATGCTGTTGCTTGTTCTGTTGCTCTGGAGTGAGGTCCAAGGAAGGGATGTCTGAAGAGGGGCCTTACTTCTGACTGTGTGTGCACCTGAACCTGTACTCTCTGCCACAGTGCGGCACATCCAACCTGCAGGCCACAGGCCACACATGTTCCAGGACAGCTGTCACTTGACTGATGGTGCCATTCTTGAGTGTGAGTACTGCAGATAACAGCATGGTATCACAATGTCAAGAAGTTGGACAGAATGGAAACTCACATCTGGTCAAAATGTAGGGAGTAAGTAACTGTCGAGGGCTCAGCTATGAATGGGACATTTGTGTCCCCCTTTCTACCAACAAGGTAGGAGGTCCCCACCCTCAGAGATCATCAAAGAGGGTCTCCCTCCCCCCTTTCTCTCTCTGTGTATGTGTGTGTGTCTGTGTATGTGTATGTGTGTGTATGTGTGTGTGTGTCTGTATCTGTGTGTGTGTATATGTGTGTGTGTGTCTGTGTGTGTGTGTATATCTCTCTGTGTGTGTGTGTGTGTGTGTGTGTGTGTCTGTGTGTGTGTGTCTGTGTGAAGAGCCAGAGGCCAGGGAAGACTGGGTCAAGGCAGTATCTTTTCAACATGACAGGGTTCCTGATCTCATAAACTCACAGCAGCTTTGGTTGTCTTTGCAAGACCTGTATCAGATCTAGCCAGTCAACAGTCCGGCAACGGGGGTGGGGGTGGGTGTTTCGCGAGCTCCCACATCTAGCTGAGAAGCTATTGGCTGCTGATGGCTTCTGCGGGAGGGAGAGTCTCTGGTAAGTCATCCAGGCACCACTGATGGGCTCATGTCCCTGAGTATGAGTGACATAATTAGACAGCAGGTTATACCAAGTTGGGAGAGATGGGAGTGTGTGTGGTGATACTTTGTGTATGATCTAACAAATAAAGCTTGCTGAAAGATCAGAGAGGCAGAGTAGCCAGCCACTAGAAAGACTTCTTACCTCTACCAAATCCTCAGCCTGAAAGACTGAGCTCCTTTCTCCTCCTGCCTTATACTCCTTTCTCTGCCTAGCCATATCACTTCCTGTCTCCACCTCCCTAGTGCTGGGATTAAAGGCAAGTGTGCCTCCCGAGTACTGGGAGCAAAGGCATGAGATCCCAAGTGCTGGGATTAAAGGTGTGTGCCACCACTGTCTGGCCTCTATGGCTAACTAGTGGCTGGCTCTGCCCACGGATCTTCAGGCAAGCTTTATTTGTTAGAGCATACACAAAATATCACCACAGGGCGTGGATCTGGAAGGAGTTAGGGAGAGAAGTGAGGGGTGAATGTGATCCAAATATATTGTGTACACGTATAAAATTCTCAAAAAGTTAATAAAATATCACATATGTTTTTAAGAAGGTTGCACAGGCGTGGCTGCAGACTGCAAGCTCTAAAGTGACTCCTGGGCTGTACTACCTTCCTGGACTGCAGTTGAGTCCTCTGGGCGGCACAGCCCTCACTCTGGCATCACTCAGACAAGCAGTGATGCCTGCTGGGTTCCCTCATCAATAAAATCTTAGAAATGTGGCACTCTTTCAGTTGCTGACCAGCTTTTATCCAAACACTAAGACTCAAGGATGGTTTGGTCCTGAGGACCTGAGAACCTTTTGCAGGGAGCTGGCTACCGCTGCTTCTCCGTGGATGACAGCGATGACCAGGAAGGTGGCAATTAATGGATGGCCACCTGGAAGCAGCAAAGGTACCCAGGTGGCCCAACATGAATTGCTGCCCTTTCTCACACCTTTGACTCAGGAGTCTGGCCTCTCATGAGACGTTATGATAAGAGTGGAGGGTTAAGTCATCCTGACTTCAAGGAGCTGTGGTTTCCACACCTGTATGGTGGCCACGGGAAGAATCCACCCCGGGGAAAGTTTGGTGGCTGCTGTGCTCAGCTTGGCCAGACTGTGGCACTGAAAACAGGAGACGTTAGCTGCTGCTGCTCTCACGGCTGTTTGTAATGCAGACACTCAGTTCTGAAGGGACAGGAGAAGGGAGAGGAACTGCCATTCAGAGGCCATCTGGTTCTCTGACGACATAGCTAATTAATTAGAATGGGGACACTCAGGAGGTGTGCAAGCGTCTGAAGAGAACCCCAAGTTAGGGCATAATCAAGTGCCTGTTATCTGCAGCAGTGGGGGGGCTGTCTGGCACCCATGCAGCCTTCCAATGTGCCCTTGGAGACAGATGCTCCTGAGCTTGGAGGCACTCTGTGACCAGGCTCTCCTCTTCCGTCTTGCACCCAGACGGCCTAGGCTTGCAGGTTCTGTTCTCAGCGATCTCAGAACATGGAGTTTCACTGCTTGTGATGCCTGCTAGTGTGAGCTCTATGCTGGCATTGCAGCTTCCTTCAGCTTCAGGACAGAACTCTGAAAGCTTTTCAATGCCAACAGCATCACAGCAGAGCTACTCATTGTGTTCGTAGGGCTCTGTGCGTGACCGAGGAGGCAAATGCTACGCTAAAAGCTTTTATCATTTGCACTGGATTATTTCTAAGGCCCAGAAATTGTTCACCCAACTGTAGAGAACTACGCATTACCCAAAACCTCTCTTGGTGAGTGTGAAAGGTCACACCTGTCACCCCAACATTTAGGAGGTTGATAAAACAGGATTGCCTTGAGTTCCAGTATCATCTTAAAAAAAAAAAAGAATGTCCCTATTTAGAAACCCTTGATTGAGTCGTAAACAGGTAAGAGGATTATGTCTCTTTATAAACAGAATATAGCACGTAAGAGATAAATGTATCCATTTAATTCAGAATAATCCACAATGCAATGTGAAAAGCCACTTTGGAAACACAAGATATACATTCAGCCCAGGCAAAGTCTCATGAAGTTCCTGAATTCTTCACACAGAGGACAAACCTGAGCTTTCGACTTTGTGAACAGCACTATTAACCAGATACTTTTGAATGTTACACGTTAAACTCTTAAAGCTGTCTTGAGGTTTTTCTGAAGACCCTGGAAGGGTGTTTCCTCAATTCAGAAGTTTAAGTGAGTGTTTTCCTCTATGAAAAAGACAAACAAGATTTTTCTAACTGCAACTTAAGAAAAAAAAAAACCCTAAAAGAGGAATGCAAACAGACAGGGACCGCCACTAGAGTGTAGCAGCTCCTTAAGTGATTATAGGTGAGTAGTAGTCCTGCTTCCTTTGAATAGCTTATCAGGTGCTTGGATGGGTTCAAAGTACATTACCTCTAACTATGGAAATAGTTTGGTAGAGAGCACATGTGCAGTGAACAGCCTTTGGTCATGGATCTGCAAAGGGATAAAGGCATCACAGCTCTTAGGTTACCAGAGATGCTGCTGCTGCTGCCCTGCCGTACCCAGGCCCTTGAAACTTTAATGACTGCTCATCTCTTCAACTCTTTCATTGCATTTGAATATTTCATGTGTGCCACGTATCACCCTCTTTTTGAAAACTGTATGTTGAAACCAGGGGATAGGAAACACAGAGGAAGTAAACGGCTGTTTAAAAAAGTATCAAGTCTTGACCATCATTTAAAAAGTACCATGTCTCATCAGATGATACAATGCAACCTGCTAGGTGGAAGGAACTGGGTCTAATTGCCTATCAAATTAAGGAAGGAAATGCTGTTAACTCTGTTTTCCATGAGTAATTCTCTCAGCTGCAGTGACTCTCAGTTTCTTTTATAAAGAAATGGAACACAAACACCAAGACTTGGACAGAGAAGGACACCAAGGGAACTGTTGTTCCCAGAACTAAGTGAAAATTGTAAAACTATTTATCAAGACATTTCTGTTTACCAATCCCACTTCCTCATTCAAAATCATTATTTCCTCGAATTTCAGAACGCAGGCTGGGGCCTTAAATACCTCCCAAGTCCATAATGCCACAGATTTGAGTCTATGGGGCAAATTACATTCCTCTTCTCTGACCCTCCAAATCATCTTCCTCAAGAAGAAGTGATTGAGAAGCAAATGACCATGGCATTTCTGAGGACCATCTTCCCATTGCATTCCTATAAGCCTCACTGGGAAACAGAGCTAGCTCCCCCGTCTCCCAGCGGCATGCACTCAATCACACGCACACTGTATTCCGGCCAGTGTCTCACTATGGGATGAAGGAAACTGGTTGTCAAAGCCTTGGCCTACTCTGTTACAGCCTTGCTCTGGAGCCCTTGTGCCCAGCCTACTCCTACCGGAAATGGGACTCCAGGAAGAGGCCGACTGGCAGGGTGGCTCAGGATGCAGTGACCTTTTTGCTGGCATTGGGATGCCCTTTTCTTCCTTTTCTTTTCTTCTTCTTTTTTTAAATCCCAGGCATTCAGCCTTGAGAGAAATGGGCAGAACAAGCTCCATTTGGTTAGTGTGTTTGGTTAGTGTGTGTACCTGCATTGAAAGGGGCAGCCGCAGGCATTGGGGAAGAAATGATCGTTCCTGATGAGCTGGCTGTGCAAAGACCACATGGAGGTCATTGGGGGTCTTTTAAAGAAAATAAGAATTCTCTGTAAATATTGAAGATGGCCATGCCAGATAGAAATGTGATTTGACAAAACAATATTGGGAAATGCCCACCATAGATTTGAATGTGGCCAAGAACATAGAACATGAGAAAACAAACCACCATGCCCTTCTCGGCAGCTGGGTGGGAGGCATATCTTAGAAAACGCATTGATGTCCTGTAAGTTTGGGGGCTGTTTCTCTGTAAAGTAGCCCTGTGATGCCGTAGGTGAGAAGGCTCAGGTGACCTGCTTAGCATTCCTTTCTGTGCTTGGGTCGAATCTTTAGTGTTGAAACCCATTGGGGGCGAGCACAGGTAAAGAAAGAGAACAGAGTCTGAAAGAGACCAAGGCCCAGCCTGTACTCCAGAGATGTTCTCCAGGGGCAAGTACCAGGCTGAGATGGTCAGGGCAGCTTTCTCTGAATGGATTCCGGCCTGCTAACACTAGGAAAGACTCAATCACACTTCTGCCTGGAGAGAGCCTTCCAGGGGGACTTTTGCCTTCACAAGGGTGGCTGCTGGGAGGGAGGAGAAGGAGAGAGAGTTTCACAGCAGGCAGCTGGTCTGGTCTGTATAGAGTCCACCTGGGAGGTGTGAAGAAACGTGTGTGTGTGTGTGTGTGTGCTTGTGCACGTGTGTGCGAGTGCGTGTATATGTGCTTTTATGTATGTGCGTGTATATGTGTGCTTGTTTGTGTGTGTGTGCGCGCGCGCGCCCCCTCTTGCGCGTAGGCGTGCGCGCGCATGTGCCTGTGTATGATGTGCTGGGCTGGATAGTTACATCCTAAGCTTCAGGAAAAGTTCATACCTTCGTGGTAATCATGCTGACCAGAGACCAGTTAAACAGGCAGTGGCGAGGAGGAGAAACGGAGAAGGGCAGGAGAGTATGGGAAACTCACGGTGGAAAATGGGAAAGGGATTTGTAGGAAAGGAAGGAGGAGGGAAGAAGGACCATCGCCGGGGAAAGAGGAAGAGAGTGAAGTGTAGCCTGCAGCGAAGAAGTAGCGAAAAGCAGGGAGGATCTTGGAGCAAGACCGTGAGCAGAAAGCAGAAAGCAAGGGAACCGACAAGCCACAGAGCCCAGCGGTTCTAGTAGGACCAGCGCTGGAGACCAGAGGGCTGCGACGCAGAAACGGACCGGAAGAAATCCCTTAGGGAAAAGAAGCAGAGGCCATGGGACGAAGTGTCCCCAGGCAATGAGCTGGATCAGAGCTCACTTGCCCCTAGACGGGTCAGACATCACTTCTCCTCTCCGGCCTACCCTCGAACACCCACCCACCCCAACCACCAGCCCCTGGCTCCGCAGCCTTACCTGGCCCTTGACCAGGCTGGCAGCGAACTGGCGCATGACAGCCTCCACGGTGTAGGCGCTGGACCAGCCGCGCGGCGTGAGCAGCTCCATGCAGATGGCGCCGCCGTCCAGCACGTAGCCGTTCTCCAGTCGTGGGCTGAGCACCCGCATGAAGGGCGGCGAGAAGGGGAAGTTATCGGGGAAGGTGAGGTTGAGCAGGATGAACTCCGTGTTGGTCTCCTTCATGTCCTGCCACAGCACCGAGTCCTTGTCCACCTGGTGCAGCTTCACGTTCCAGTCGAAGAGGCTCTCGTTCACCAGCTCCACCGAGATGAAGCGGTCGCTGAGGCGCGCGATGTCCTGCAGCTCCTTCATGAGCCGCCGGCTGCGCACCTGTGTGCAGTGTTGCTGGCGTGCCGCGGGCACCAGGCTACCGCCCGCTGCCGCCGCGGCC
>CABHPQ010143335.1:0-36431 GCA_902168405.1 Peromyscus aztecus | reverse complement strand
CCTAAACTGTAGTGACTTCCCTCATCTATCATCAGAATCTAAACTTGTCTACAGACAGGCTGTCTACAATACTCATTCTACCTTCTTTAGCTTCTTTAGTCTTTACTCTCCTGCTTGGTACATACTCTAGAAAAACTCATCATTTTTCAAATATCTTAAAAATCTGTCCATTCTACATGATTTGAGCCCTATGTAGGGGCCCAGAGTACACTTACCTCTGTTGTGCAATCTTAACATACTGTTCTGCTCTGAGACTCTGAGTCATTCACGCCTTTTGCAGACCCCTTCTCAGCACTATGCGTTTTCCCTCATCTATCATTCACCAGTAGAAGAGCACTCTGGGTTGTGATGCCATCTGAGGACAATCTTGCCTATAAGACATCCCTATAGAGATTTAGGTGAAATATTTGATCTGTGTTCTAAAGCCCTCCAATTGATGGCTTTCTGGAATGTTTCTGTCTGAACTCTTTTTGGCTTGGTTTGTTTGTTGATCCCTTAGCTTGCATCTACATATGGATTTCAGCTCCTGCCAACCATGGAAGGCTGTGATACAGTTTGCTACTTATCTTAGTGCTGGGTATTTGCCAGTGTCAACATCTAATGGTATACGTCTGGTGACTTCATTGATCACAGGGTTTTATTTACTCACTCTATTTGGTAACACATTCTGGCTTGGCTGAGTTTCCTTTTCACCTGCCACTAACATAATATTCTGTGCAAATTTTTCTGGTGGTATCCTTCCCTACAAATACTGGTGGCAGTGGTAAGCCATGCTTATAGATGGTTTACTAAGCATAGGACAGTTGTTCATATATTCACTATAAAATATCTAGAGTAAACTATTACTATTATCTTAATTTGACAGGCAAAGAAACTAAAACATGTACAGAATATGTAAATTATTCAGGTTCCCATAGAAATTGGGTGAGCCTCCATTTAAACCCAGGAAGTCTGAGTTGAGCTCTAAGAGAAGTGCCTTCTTGGCTGTTCCCAGACATATTTGTCATTGGCCAGCATTTACCATTTGCTTCACTTCAAGCCCCCAACATTAGCCAAATCCTTAGCCAGTTACGCCTGAGCAAGTGGAGGGGAAATACTTTGGAGTTCAATATGGCTTCACTCTATACCCATTTCTTTCATGCTGGTGGTTTTAGATGTTTAGCTCTGAACTTTTTTTGATAGATAAACAAGTGAGTTTGTAGGCTTTCTTGACTCTGTGAAGCCACATGGCACTACTTGTGTTTGGTCCTCAGTTTGGATCTTCCACAATTCTACTGTATCTTTGCCCCATTAGTATGAACTCCTTTAATAGCTGATCTGACAGCTAATAAGGATAGGATGAAAGAAATCTAGTTTCATTTCTCAAGGAATGATTTTAATAAAAAATGTTGCTTTCTTGCTCAGCTATGTGGAAAATATTAGACAAATAATTTAAATAACAATAGGACAGCTCCATTCCTGTCTCTGTCTGTTAATACACAGGAATAAGATTAAACAAATAAGCCATCTTGCCTACCTCCAGAGACATTGAAAAAATATTATAAATCTTCCTTTCTCATTTCAATGAATTCAGCCCAGGTCTTTTGTTTTAGACAGCAAATATCCTGGTCTTTCTATTCTTGGATGCTCATGCCCAAGAACCCTTTGGTTCCATGTAGTCCCCTGGGAGGGTTTTTATTAAAGATACATTTTATTTAAAAAATTCTGTGTATCTGTTTTTTTGAGGGTATGTACATGTGAGTGCAGGTGGACATAAAGCTCCAAAGAAGGTATTGGATCCCCTGACACTAGAGCTACTGGTGTTGTGACCTGTGCAATGTAGGTGCTGGAATTCAAAGTCAGGTCCTCTTGGAAGAGCAGGAAGCACTCTTAACCATGGAGCCATTACTTCTGCCCCTCTGGAAGGGTTTTGATGCTCCACATTCTGATTGTAGTCAGTCTTGTGAACAGTGTAGTTCTTGAAATTTCCTTAAATAAAATTATCTACTGTGTTTTCCTGGGCTAAGAGAATTCTAGATTTCTGTGGACTCTAACTCAGGACAGATAGCTATGGTGAGTAACATTTCAGCTGAGATCTGCAGAAAGAATAGGTGTTGACCACATAAAGCAGTGAGGAAGAGGAGGGGAAGGGGAGGGGGAATGTGGAGGAGAAAGGGGGAGATGAAGAGAAAGGGGAAATGGTGTAGCAAAGAACCATGTGGGAAAGGATTCTCCAGTCCTCTCTGTACCCAGAGCAAGAGATTCTGGTTTAGACCTTTAGCCCAAAACATTTTCTGTGGGAGTTTGTCATATAGAATCTTATTATTTATTTTTAAGATCTTAGTTCAGAAATAAACTTTTAGAAACATTCTAAGACACATTCTTGGATATGTTAAAAGACAGAGGCATACCTGTCCATACATACAATGGAGCTTCCCAAGAGTTACTTAAGTTGTATTTGTCTAATATTTTCATTGTAACTGAGAAAGAAAGCTATACTTTTTTTCCTTAGCTAAAATCATTCCTTGGAAATGAGAAGACGGGATTTCACCTCGACTTCCTAGCTGTCAGAGCAGCTGTTAAAGGAATACATAGTGAGGGGCAAAGCTTCAAAAGATAAAGTAGAACTGTGGAAGTTCTGAACTGAGGGCCAGACACAAACAAGCGGCTTCACAGACTGGCTTGCTTCTAGGTTTTGAACTAGTTTGAAAACCACATGCATAAAATGTAGACGTTAAGTGATGTGACCCTCTTCCTTCACAGCCCTCCCATTTGGCTGTATTCATGGTAGGTCTTCAGTGCTCAACTCTTTCTTCTAGTGATTATTTACTCACTTGACAGACTGTCTACATTTTAAACAGACAAAGCAAAACTGTTCTTTCTCCTTTCTCTGTACATTTAGCCATCAGTTAGTCTTCTTCCAGGTTACAAAGGAATAAATTATTTCCCTTCTTCAGATAAATGTTTGATTGAAATTTTCATAAGGGAGAGGGTGAAGTGGTTGGATTATTGAATAATAGGAGGACTTTCAAAGTCTTGGGATTTCATTAACCCCTCTTTGTTGTGAGAAGTATTCAGGATTTTATCCCTTGTCATTATGTCACTAAAAATGTCATCTAAAGCCATCTCCTTTAATATTTCTCTGAGGATTAGGGAAAACCCAAAAGAACTATTTAATCATTTAATTTTTCTTTTAGAATTCATTGATGTTAGTGCTTTTATTCCCTTTGAATTTAGATTCAGAAAGCAGGCAAGGAGACCCCTGGGTTCTTTGATTAGAAAGCACTGGTATTTTCAACTCTTCCTATCTCCTTTACCATTGTTAAAAACAACAAGAACAATAACAGAAACCTTTGTGCTATTACTTTGGAACAAGGGTAGCAAAGGAACATTTCATATATACCTTTGAGAGCAGGCAGTAGCTGAGGAGCACACATTCCTGATATCAAAGCTCTCCTGTGTATTGGCTCTGGTAGGCTCTGGCAACAAGTCTTGGATCTTACTCATTTCCTCTTCTCTTATGAGGAGTTTTGTATGCTGATATTTGAATCTAACTAATAGACCAGAATGAAGTGTTTTGCCAGAGATATTGAAAATATACACAGAAAGTGTGTATAGGACATTGATTCATACATTTGTCTTGAAAAGAGAACGGTAGGCCAGTCAAAGCTGTTTTCCTTCTGTAAGCAGGAGCCAGAAAACTGACGAGCCATGCATCCATGGCCTCAGAGACAAACTTCACACATTATGTAAACAAGTTACATCAAATTGAAATGAAGAAACACCCTTATCTTTCTTCCATATTTTTTCTTCCTCTCTTCCCTCTAAGTCTCAAGGTCAGTAAAGAAAAATAACCTTGATGTGAGAGACCTGGTACAGATCTAATCAGATGTTTCAAAGTATAAAAAATTTTAATAATCCTATTCAACGTGGAGGGTAATGAGGGAGATAGATGCTCATAGACATATCAGAATCCCAGCAGAGAGGGCTAGACAGGCAGACGAAACATAGGATGTTTTCTATGTGTATTTACAGGCATATACAATTTTCCATCTCTCATCTCAGACTTCTAAGGTCTTTTAGATTATGCATATTAAATACAAACATAAATGGTAATTATCTTCTCTAGTGTTTTCTTGCTTCAATTGGGAAAGTTAATTTTATATCTGTAGCTATAATATATGTCTTGATAACACATGTATGTTGTTAAATGTTTAGTAGTAAATTTTGAGTTAATTGAGCTGGTATTTAATTGTTTATGGATTAGAAATGTTTATGCCTTTGCTAAGGAAAAAGTATTATATTTAGACTGTAACATTTCCAAACCCAGAAGAAAATCCATTTCTTTCAATGAAGTTACTTGAGCTTTAACCCTGTAGGAAAATCTGTCCTTTGCTGATGACATGCTGTCTTCTTGAAACGTGTTTTTCCTCAGAAAATAAATAGTAGTCTTTGCAGGGAAAAACAAAACAAAACAAAACAAAAAACCTGCAAACACTTTGAAGTGTGTAAAGATTTTTTTAAAATTCCAAATATTTAAAATAGTTACAGAAGGTTGAAAATTGAGTCTTTGGATTTTCCTTTTGAGACTTTTTTTTTTTCATGGAAAAAGATTTTTCCTTAGTAATTTTTTTGTTCTGAAAACCTGTTCTTTCCTGCTGAGGATTACAAAAGTTGGCTTTTGTAAAAAGAGACTTGAGCCATTACAAAATTTCAAGCCACTTTCCCCTCAAGGTTTGAAGAGTTAGCCCTCCTCCATCCATGCTTAGGTATTCTGGGATTAAGCCATGGTGATAACTTGGGGTTTGATAACAGTAACACAGACAAACATGCACACACAAATAATGGGGCTTTCCAGGGGATTGTGAGCTGTTCTCACTTTGGAGTGAGTTTCCCGAAAAAAGGACACCAGCTCCTGTGTGGGAGGTGAGTACCTGTTGGGGTGGCATCACTGCCAGAGTACACATCTGCATTACAGGAAGCACAAGGGACAGTTAATACAGACAGTATTTTAAAAGGGGTGTTCATAATCAACCAAACTGAGTTTCCTAGAGCAGGGCAGCCATCAATTAAATTACAATGACTTTGTAATCTCTTGGTGTCTAGCATTATGCTAAATATAGAATTCAAAAAAATCTAAATTCCTAGAATACCTGAAATTAGAGAAATTAACCAAATACTTTACTTTAATATGGAACAGCTATTTTTTAAGCAGGAATGAGTCATTTTGTTAGCTATCCATGTGGGTAGCACTAGTGGACTTAAAGACAAAATTATATAATAATTCAATTTTTTAAAAATGAAGACTAACTTCCTAATTTGTGTCTATTATAAAACATTCCTATTCATTACATATGGGAGAGGCCATTTCTACCTTGTTCCCCAGTTTGTTGCTAGGTAGGTGATCTCGCTGGTTGCCATTTTCAATAGTGACCACGGAGTCATGTCTGTTTCCATGCCAACAGAACTTCTTGGGAGAGCATCTTCAGTAAGAGCCCAGAGGTGGTGACTCCTCTGCAGCTCCAGTGTTGCCAGCGCCTGGTGGAGCTCTGCAAGCAGTGCCTGCTGGTGGTGTACAGGTACACCACTGAGACACGAGGGCCCATCACGGGCATTGGTCCCGACTGGGGCAACTCCAGGTGAGTCCTGCATCCTCAGGCCCCTGTGAGCTCTGCGTAGAGACATGGCATCAAATAGTTTGAAATTGAGAGTCTAAAAAGATTAGGATATTTTTTATGCTTATATAACTAGGGAATCATCAAAAAACTGAAATATATCATCCATTCTCTAATCTACAAAACAGCTTTGATTTGCCCAGTCTTTGTCTGAACAGCAATCACTAACCTAAAGGTGATAGATGTGATGTGATTGGAAATAAGCATATTTGATTTATATATATATATATATATATATATATATATATATATATATATATATATGTGTGTGTGTGTGTGTGTGTGTGTGTGTGTGTGTGTGTGTGTATTCAAAACCTGTTGAAGAGCACTCCAAAACGTTGGAATAAAATGAACTACTATTAGGCATTCCAACATTCATCCCTGTTAACAGTATAGTTGAGAAGGTGCATTTGCTTTGATTTTATTATTCAGCATGCTTCTACCAAGACATTGCCACAGCATCAGCAGGAGATAAATTTTTGTCAAGTTCTATCTCAAAATCCAGTTTCATGCATGTCCAGTTAAAACATGTAGTTTTCTAAAAGCTGGAAACACAACAATAAGAAGCAAATGTTAAGCTGCAAAAGTACAGAATAAAAAAGTAGTCCATTTTAGAATGTTCCAATACAATTACAATTCCTATTAGAATTAAAGATGAATTGTAACTTTGGGTACTTGTTGCAGCTTGGTTTAGTGATAGAAACTTGAACCCAGGGTTTCACACAGGATAAGCAAGTTCTCTATACACTGAGCTGCAATCCCAGCTTTTGCAACTTCAGTTTTATTATACGAAAGTTGTAGTGCTGCTTAAAGTAGAAGAAAGTGAGTCATGAATATGAAGTCATAGTCAAAAAGAGTCAAGGAGTAGGCTGAAAAATACGGAGCAAATGGGATCACTAGAAATGGATGCAGTAAAAGATCTCGGGGAGGCCACTAAAGCCCACTTTCTACCACAGTGACCTGAACCACAGAATAGATGTTTTTATCAGAAAGGACCAACACACATATTTGTCTTAGATTTTGTTTTATGAACGCTGTGTAGGATGTCTAATCTGTTTTAACTTTTTGCAAATAGTAACCAATTGATCCTAACAATCCCAGAGAAGAAGTTAATCGTTTTTTTTTTTTTTAAAACATGTGGACATTAAAGTTATACTGCACAATTATAATGGGAAATAAATCTTTCTTTAGTGGTTTCATCAGATTTGAAAGGATGCTAGCCATTGTTTTGAAATAACAGCCCAGAAATGAAGAACCCTTCTTTAAGGAGTAGCATGCTGTGCGTAATCAGGGAAGCTTCAAATTCCCACACAGGACAGAATTTATCAGTTCTCTTTTGTATCATCCTGCAATTCTAGCTCTTACAGCTCAGTTTCAATTGATGGATCAGGTAGCTTTTGTGAGCAAGGCAAAGAGGATGGTTTCCTGGTTGGTCTGGGAAGATGTCACATCCACAGTTACTTTTGGCCTTTTATTTCCTTCTAATCTTTGTGTTCAGGAGAGACGTTCCTGGTCCTGAAATCGTCAGTTCTGGACTTCTGGGAGATGCTCAGATGAGCCTGGGGTTAAGAGTCTAAGCATTAAAAAAAAAGAGTCTAAGCATTATGAGGTGTCTGTAAATGCATCGTCATTCCTGCTTAAGTTCAGAATCCTGAGATTTCAAAATGTAATTCTGCTGACAAGCTATACTGGGGAAATGATGTAGATGATCCCAGTGGGTTTCTAATACCAAATTACAAGATCAAACTTATCCTTTTCAAAGCAGAGTTGGCTCAACACAAAATTTCTATTCCCACTCCCTAAGACAGTTTAGTTCCAGGAGGGCTGGGGGGCAAGTGGGCATGCCACTTCTCTGCAAGGCTTGCGTCCTCCCTTTAAATCCACTAATCAGATAATGTAGTTCTGGAAAGAGGCCAGGACATATACACCAGTGAGAGTTAGCTATTCACGGAAACCCAAGAAGTGGAGGGAAATAAACATCTTTATTCAATATCTAACTATTAAAACTCAGGTGAATCAATTTAAGAACATCAATTTTCTCTCACAGGGAAATGAATCTGTAACATTTTACTTTATAGAACTTAGCATTTAATAGATTGATTGCTTTTATTTATGAAGTATACCTGATAAAATATACATGTGAATGTATATGTATAAATTAATTGCAAATAATAGCATACATAAATATGAATATAGCATATGCATTCATGAGGTATGCTTGGATACTTTTATGAGAGGATGTATTTTTGGATATTTCATTTAGAAACCAAAAGAGAGGCAAGTAGCATCACCCAGTTTTATAAACCCATGCATAATGTATCCTTGAGCAATATTTCCGAGGAGGTTTTAACTATTATATGGTAGACATTGGTTTCTGATCTTGCAACCCTACAGAAATAACACATCAAGAAAAATGACACAGCACACACAAGTCTCATGAAAACTAAACCATTCGACTTGGTATAGGAACTGAGGTATTCATTTGGAAATGTGCACCTGTCTATGCACTCTTCAGAATACGAAAGTTTCGGACCAGTTTGGTGTTTCACTGAACTGAGATTCGTTCTTAAACTGTGAGTTCTCCAACTGCTTTTAGGTGTTCAGGTTTTTAGGAGTTTACCACCAACCTCATCTTGAGAATGGAAAAAGAGAGAACTTAGTTTCTCTTTGTTGTAAGAGAACTTATACTTACCTGCCTTTGACACCCAAAACCAAACAGAGCTTTCTTGGCAAAGAAAAATAAGTGTTCATTCTAACCTATCAAATAAATGTAAAATATGAAGCTATATATTAACAAACTGAAACAATTATCGCGAAGGTAATCCCTCATCCAGCTTCTGCTTGTGGTATTGGTGATAGATTCCATTACCTGAAGAAGACGTGATTGAGGTCTTTTGCTACCTATGGATTAGAAGACCATTTCAAAAGGTCCAGGGAGAGGGCTGGGATGTGGTTCAGTGACAGGAATGTTTGTGGTGGTTGTAGCAGGCCCTGGGTTTGAACCCTGATATTGCTCCTTACAGGTACAGATAAATCACCTTATCAAATTCAGTTACACTTGTGATTAGAAAATCGTTTAGCCAGCCAGAAAAAGAAGAGGAAGAATTTTTGCAGTTCAGTACAGCATAACTACAGAAGTCTCATAGCAAACATGCCTAAACATCCAGGCATTTCCTTCTCAAATGAGGAACAAGGCAAGATTGCCTGCTCTCTCTACTCCTGTTCAGCCTTGTAACTGAAGGGCCTAAGCATACTAATGATAAAGACAGGTAAAAGGCATCTGGTTTGAAATGGAGAACTAAAGGTTTATTATTAGTGAATATAACTGTATATTCATATGCATCTATAGATGAACAAAGTAACTTTAGCTATCTTGATGAAATCCATCGATCTAAGAAAGTGAATTATTGTATTCTTTATTAACAACAGAGAGCTAGAATCTGAAAATTCAAGCACCAGCATTAATATCTTGAAAATTTTTTTAATAATTATAGGGATGCATCTAATAAGGATATATAAGATCCATATTCTGGAAAATGTAAAAATGGAAACATATACTTTAATAATTAAAATCATCATTATAATGCCATTTTCTCTCAAACTGTTCCATACACCCATGAATTCATTATAATCTTACTGTATTTTGCAACACATTTTTGTATTTATGTATTTTTGGTAGCAGAAATATTTGTTCTTAGTTTGTTCTAGCATTTAAAGCACAGAAGAACAAAATAAAAAAAATAGATAAGACAATCTTAAAATAGAAACTCAAAGTAGGATTTACAAACTACTTGTTGGAGACCCTTGAACCAAAATAAGGTAAGTTAAAATGATGTAAAGTTGGCAAGCAGCTGGACCAATGGGACTACTGTGGAAAGCAGTAAGCTAGCCCAAGCATACCAAGAGACTTGACTTATGACAAAGGGGGGTCCACCTCCTTTTTAGCAAATGGAGAGAGGAAGATTACTCATATAATGGTGATAGGAGAGTTGGATTTCCAAGTACTCTAGAAAAGAAACCCAACTTTATCCATGAAAATGATGAGTTAAGTAGACAGTCATGAAGGCTAAAACTCAAATTTCAGAGGATAATTTAGGAGAATATCTTCATGAATTTGAGATGTATAAATGACCATTAGAAAAGTAGCTTCAAAAGTGTTAATCATAAATGAAAAGAAGAATATGTTTTTGTATGAAAATTAGGTATGTATACATATAGTTATCATAACAGCCTATTAAAAATAAAAACCTAAAAGCTACAGCATAGAGGAAGATGTCTGCAATCTATAGAACATGTGCGAAAGTTGTGTTACAAATTTTACATGAATTCCTACAACTTCTAAGGAGAAAAACAGATTGGTTAATGGAAACTTGGGGAAGATAACTTGGAAATAAAAGGACAATAAACATTTAAAAATGTATATAGGCAAACTAGAATTCAAGATACTATAAAATAATAGAATAAAGCATCCTCAAAGCTGCACACCAGGACCCACCAAGAACATCAAGAAAGGAGAATTGCCTTCATGACAGAAAACAATGAAAATGGGTGACAGTTCAGCATTTCATACTGGGCTCCACCATTTTCATAGCCACTGTGCCAGTAATTTTCTATCAGAAATGTGTAAGTGTGAACACAAAGATCCTTTCTACAATGGTCATGGTATAATTTACTCATAACATTTAAAAAAATTAGAAACAACCTAAGTATCCAACAAATGAACAGATAGGTTTTCTGTAATATCACACAATGGAATGACACTCTGGTAAGGAAAAGGTTTTACCTGCATATATGAGGATAGGGGCTCAAACATAAAATGGAGCAAACTTATCCAGGTACAAAGGAATATGTACTTTATAAAAAATATGCAAAGCAGTGTTTAAGGAAGATGGGTTTGGATGGGAAATAAGGATGTAAGCATCATAAAGATCAAGATGGGGAAAGAGAGGACTGTAATGCTGAGCTCATGGATTCTACAGATGTTCAGCTGCTTAATGTGATGGTTTTATACAGTCTCAGAACGTGTTCAGCTGAATGCCGTGCTCAACACCCTTCACTCAATGTGTGTTACAATTTATACTTAAGAAGTTTCAGGCACATGGTGCCATTAGTGACCTGAAGCTACAACAAGATATGTTTATCTGAGATGAAGGATGATCTTGCTAGTGGGGCTGATGTTCACGACACATCAATTCTAAGTGTTCATTCATATGCCCTCATTGGCCCTGGGAGATAAGCAGGATGGAAATGCCTGGATTTCTTGAGAGATGAAGAAACCGGTCTAAGAGGTCTCATATTAGTAGCATGTGACACAGTGGGCATTTGAAAATAGGCCTTTCCCCCTTACTTTCCAAACCAAAGTTGAAATTGCAAGGTACCTCATAATGAATGGCTGCTGTCAGGTAACGGAATACTATATATCCATGTTGGTGGAGATGGAAAATTGGAAAGCTCAGGCTTTGCTGCTGAGGATGTGGAATGGTGTGGCTGCTATGGAATAGAGTTTAGCATTGTCTCAGGAAGCTAAATATAAATGCACATATGACCTCAGAGTGACAACTCTGAGTGTAGACTCAAAGGAACTGAAGCCAGGCACCCCAGTATGCACAGCAGCATTTGTTTTACAGAAGCTAAGAGGTGGAACAAACCCAACTGTCCATCAACAAGTGAGTGTATAAGCAAAAGGTATGGCCATACAATAGAGTATTAGCTGTGAAACAAAGAAACTCATTCCATAATACAAACGGAGAAGTGTTGCAAATATGCCAATTTCATAAGCAGACACAAAAGGGCACTTGCAATCCCATCTGTAACAACAACTTCAACATCAGGAAGTAAAATTAAGGTTTCCTGGGTGGGAAGGCAGGAAATGAAAAAAAAAGCCTTTTTTTTTTTTGTAAACTGAAAAGGAACTTTTAAAATATAATACATTTAATCATGTCCTTCATCTCCCCTAATTCCTCCCAGATCCTTTCTACATCTCTACCCACCCAAATTTATGTTTATTTCTCTCTCTTTAAGAAACAAAGAAAAACAAAAAGTCAAGACACACACAGAAAAACCCACAAAAATGAGAACCAAAATATACAAGCAAAGGACCAATAAGACAAAAAAATGTCCAAAATAAAAAGTCAACAAAAATATCACTGATTTTGTTTTGTCTTGGCCAACTCATGGGGCCTACCATGAAATGTGGTTAGTCCATCCAGTGAGACTCCATTAGAGAAAACTAACTCTTCCATTGCCAGTGCAGACAGCTTCTCGGTTAGGGGCTTGCCCCTCTCATCAGCTTGCACCTGTCCAGGCTTCGAGCATGCTGCCACAGTCTCTGAATTCATCTATGCATCTGTCCTGTTGTGTCTGGAAGACACTTGTTTCCTCAGAATCCTCCATCACCTCTGGCTCTTAACAATCTTTCTGCCTCCTCTTCTGCATATCCATGAGTCTTGAGGAGAGAGAGTTGATGATGGAGAAAAGACAGCATCTTCAACAAATAGTGCTGGTCAAACTGGATGGCTGCATGTAGAATGTAAATAGTATCATATTTATCACCCAGCCTGTGCAAAACTCAACTCCAAATGGATCCAGAACCTCAACATAATACACATACCCTAAATCTGATAGAGGAGAAAGTAGAGATTAGGCTTGAACTCATTGGCAGAGGAAAGGACTTTATGAACAGGCCACTAATAGCATAGACAGTAAGATCAATAGTCAATAAATGTGACAGAATGAAGCTGAGAAGCTTCTATATGGCAAAAGATACTGTCAATCGGACAAATCAGCAGGCTATGGAATAGGAAAATATTTTTACCAATTGTGCATCTGATAGAGGGTTAGTATCTAAACACAGGAAGAACTAAAAAGGCAGAACATCAAGAAGACAAATAGCCTAATTTTAAAGATGGAGTACAAAACTAAATAGCCAGTTCTCAAAAAAAGAAAGAAAGAAAGAAAGAAAGAAGAAAGGAAGAAAGAAAGAAAGGGAGGAACACAAATGGATAAGAATCACTTAAAGAAATGTTCAGCATCCTTAGCCATCCAGGCAATGCAAATTAAAACTACTTTGAGGTTTCATTTTAGCACAGTCAGAATAGTGACAATCAAGCAAGCAAATGACAGCTCATGCTGTCAAGGAAGGAGAACAATGGGAACACTTATCCACTGCTAGTGGAAGTGCTAACTTGTATAGCCACTATAGAAATCAGTGTCATGGTTCTTCAGGAATCTGGGAATAGATGTACCTCAAGATTCAGCTATACCACACTTGGGCGTATACTCAAAGAACTCAACGTCCTATTATAGAGATACTTACTCATCCATGTTCATTGCTGCTTTATTCACAATAGCCAGAATTGGAAACAGCTCAGAAGTCCATCAAGTGATGTATGATTCAGGAAAATGTGGTACATTTGCACAATGGAATACTGTTCAGCTGTTAAGAAAAATGAAATCATTAAATTCACAGGCAAATGGATGGAGTTAGAAAAAAACATCATTCTCATGAGGCAACTTAGACCCTCAAAGACAAATATTGTATCTTTTCCTTTATATGCGGATACTAGCTTTTAAGCCTTTAATTTGTATGCTACCATCCAAATAACTACAGTGGTTAGTTACCTGGTAAGGGACTAGACTAGGGGAGAGGTGAGCATCTCCCCAAAAGAGTGTTTTATAAGTGTTTGGCACTGAACTCAGGGCTTTACATGTGCCAGGTGAGTGCTCGCATCGCTGAGTTCCTGAACCCAAACTGAGAAGGAGAAACTAGGAAAATTAATAGGTGTAGAGTTTCTTCTTGGGATAATGACAGTGTTCTAGACATGCAGGTGGTTCCATAAGACTGATATACTTGATATACTGAATTTTATATCCAAGAATGATAAAAATTATTTCTGTCATGAATTTCAAGACAGTAAGAAAAATCCTCCAAAAGCAGAAGGCACATAGTCTGTTGAATTTTATTTACTCTGCATTCCTTAAACCAGGTAGCTGGGTCTACCTGCTGGAGTTCAGGGGTCCTTGTCCTGCTACAGAAAGATGCTAGAAGGTGAATGTCGTTTACATGTTCAAGGAAAAGTTTCTATCAGTTTTAAATGATTGATATTCTGGGGATCATCAGAGTTAGCAATAAGATAGCATACAAAAATCTATAAAAGTATGTGTTCTACATCTCCGTGGTGGGTATGTAAGAATGTATGCACCTACCCTAACAATGAGGAGTGTGACTATGGGTGTGAAGTGAATGGAGATAGTCTGATGTATTGCTCTTGGGTACCAGTTAGCAGTGAATTATTTTAGTACAGCAAAAATAAACTAGAATAAAAGCTGTAAACGTCTTTGTATTTTGGTGCTTATACAAAGTCTTCAGATATAGTCTATAAATTTACTTCCTTGAAACAGTCTTCCTGCCTAAAAAAATCAAATTGTGTTATTTAACTCCAATGCAAAGAACAATTTAAAAGTAGTCTTTGCTGTTCAGCTACTGGAGTCTCCCAGGAGATATTAGTGGAGACTTCAAAGCAAATAACTATTGCATTTCTCCATAACGCCTTGCAATAGCCACAGCATTTGCTTTAGGTAAGCAGAGTGTTTTTCCAGTATAATTTCATACACTTTTTCAAGTTCATATCACACTTCTCCTTCTTTCAAGTCCAAAAGAACAGTTTCTCACGAACTACCACTTCTACTAGAAAGTTGGGGTTTGTGGCATGTATACCCACTGTACTGCATGTGTTATCATACACTTCATATTCCTGAAAGTATTAATATAATAATTGCATACAAGTTTTAAAATGGGTTTTTGTGTACCCTGACAAGTGTCTGGAATTGTCATGGCCAAAGAGTGCAGTGATGAGGAGTGGCAATGTTGTAGATGTGCAGGGACTCTGTCACGTCCCTTCACTAGCTATGTGACCAGGGGAAAGACAGTTGGCCCTGTGTGCTTCATACAGCTTATTTGTAAAAATGCTACTAACTGTGATGTTTACTTAGATAACTGTTATTAGAATAAAATAGGTTGACATCTATAAAAAATTACAGCAGCATTGGCCTATAAAATGCTATTTAAATAATTGTTTAATATAAAATAAATTAACTAGGATCCTGTATTTTGTGATTTTATTTGTTTATTTTTTTCATATGCAAAAATGGAGCTTAAAGTTTTTGTGAGGCTGGGTGTGATATCCCAATACTCTGGAGGCTGAGGGCAGGAGGATCATGGGTTCCATATCTACTGAGAGAATAGAAAAATGTTTTTATGCATGTTACTAAAGTGTCAATAGTGCTGATTTATTGGAAATTAAAATTTTAATTAGAAGCTTGTAAAGGTAGCTCAGTGGATAAAATGTTTGCCCCACAAGCATTAGACCTCAATTTGGATCCCCAGAGTCCACATTAGAGCAAAAACTCAGCAGGTGTAATGGCCATCTGTAATCCCAGAACCCAGGAGGTGAGGGATGTTCAGGACAAGCTACCTGGACTTGGTGAACTGCAGGTTCAGTGACAGACCCTGTGTCAGTAAATAAAGTGGTGAGTGATGGAGAGAGACAATTGACATCAGCTTAGACCTCTACACTCATGCTCAGGTGAACACCGCATGCATGTACACCACACACATAGACATGTGTAAAGCAAAGTTTGGCAGAAGTGTTTACTGTATCATTCCTGATGCGTTTTCTGCAGAGTGTAGAATGTCCCCACCCATGTGGACTAGTGGGTTTTGATCACATATCTTAGCTTATTTGCTCCTTGCCCTACCAAAGAAGGGATGCTTTCCCATGGCAAAGGTATCAGATTAATCATTAAGACTTCACCAGCACTTGACATCATAATTAATCCATATAAATTACCCTAGTGATATTAAGAAAATAATTTATATAATCTGTGATGGGAGAAATCAGTTGTTTCATTATTCATCAACCATTCTGGAGTTTTGATTTAATTTAGTTTGTTGTGTATTATTTTACTGCTCTATTAACTTAATGATCGGTGCAATTATTTATAGTTTGTGATATTAGGTAACAGATTTAGTAGGTATTACTATTCATGATGAAATAATGTTTATGGATATTATGGAAAATTCTATTTTAATCTGAATGCTGTTTGCAGTTTGATTATAATGAATTCTTTTCTTTCTCTAAGATTCACATGAAACAACTGTAAATTTAATTTCCCATTAATATAGATGTATCCTAATTCTCAGCATTGTTGCACGTAGAATAGGCAACTGACAGTTCTTACTCCTCACTTTGTTTCTTATGTGTTCGTTTATGATGTCGTTTGTTTATTTTTCCAAGACCACAGCTAATGACTGGTCTTTACTGTTGCTTCTGTTCTTGGGAATTCCGCATAGACATCTGTGTCCTGGCTTTGCAGTGCATTGCTCTAGTTGTTATTACAACATAGGCTTTATATAACTTATAGAATTTCCATTTATATTTATGGATTTCCTTGGCCATTCAGTTCGAGATTTATAGATTGGACTGACCAATCTATCAAGGTTTTCACAGGAAAAGAAAATATGGGTGCCCAGCTCATATGTAATTCCCAATTTTCAAAGTTTGGCATTGAAAACAAACAAAGCCGGGTATGGTGGTGTATGCCTTTAATCCCAGCACTGGGGAGGCAAAAGCAGTGGGATCTCTGTGAGTTCGAGGCCAGCCTGGACTACAAAGTGAGTTCCAGGACAGGCTCCAAAAGCTACACAGAGAAACCCTGTCTTGAAAAATAAAAAAAAAATTTAAAAAAAAAGAAAAGAAAACAAAAAACAATGTCCAGTTTCTTGGTAAATTGCAGCTGAATTTGCATATAAATTTATTTGTTGTCTTTACTATTAATTGTGAATATTCATACTTTTATTATGTAAAAATTAATTAGTGGTTTGTTTACATAATTTTGGCATCCTGGTGGATATATATATATATATATATATTTATATGTAATCTTATACATATACTATCTTGTCTTTCTAAAATCTGAGGAAAATCACATATTTGGAAATACATTTGGATTCATGGTTACATCAGTCTGTAACCATCAACATCGAATTGTCTAAGAATACAAAATACATTAAGAATGTTTTAGATTAACTATAGTTATAGTGAATCATTGAGACATTATATAATTAGGATTCATGGGTCTAGATCCTTCAAATAAATGCTATTGTTAATGTGGCTTGCCAAATTCTCCATGAAAATCATTAGTAAAAGGCTAAAGATTTGAGTGTCTGATTCTTATATCATATGTTTTAAAGAGCTATTTACCTGGCTCCACATGTTACTGATAGGCACTGAAAACGAGTTATAAGTTAATGTGAGCCAACAAACAGCAATGTGATGTTTGAATAGAGTGGTGATAGCATATCATGATATACCAATTTCATATGTTATGTATGTATGTGTTCAACTTTCTGAAGTTTAATCTTAGGATGGAAATTTTTATATGAATTGTATTGTTGTGATAGTCACAATTTCCAGATAAGAAAGGTAAATAGCTGATTATATAATCCTTTCATGAATGACATTGACTTTAAAGTTTTTTCAACAAACTAATTTTTTTAACTACCTTGTTTTTAGGCATTTGCTACCAGGGAGTACCCAGTTCCTCATGAGATCATCACTGTACAACATGAAATATAATTCACCCGGAATGACTCGCTCCAATGTTTTGTTTACATCCCGATATGGCCATTTGTGAGACTGAGTAGAAGACTGCCATGGGCTATACATAATAACAATTCATTTATTTTCTCCAGCTGAACCTTAAGGAAGTGACCCTTATGTGCTGTTTTATGTATATATGTCATAGAAGTATGTGGAATACATACACACATGCACTCAAGTAACATATAAATATATATTTATTATATGTAAGAAGAATTAGCAGAAAACTGAATATAAGGTTTAACCTTTCTGGAAATGTAATAAACCATATTAAAGTTGTTTACACAAATATGCAAATGTGTAGAATTTGCTAGGTTTATAATTAATTACTTCCTACTAGAAATGTTATTTTTGCTGCAGAGTATATAAAGCAGAATCGATCTTGAAGAGCCCATCACAGTGTTAAATTATTTTCTAGATACACAGCTTTGACTTCAGAAAGCACTAATAGTATCTTATTACTTCTCTCCCTCACAGTAGCTATTTAACAGCAAAACACAAAAGACGTAGAAGCCTGGGGTTGGTTTAATGATAGGATTAGGATAAAACGGGCTTATTGTTACTATAGCACACCATAAAGTACTAGAAAATATCCCAGCCTGACTCTCCAACATTTTATTCCCCTATAGGGAAATTTAGCTACTTGTTCTAATGTGTATTTTCAATAAAGATCTGATAAGATTATGGTGTGATCTAAAATGGGAGACAACCCAGGGGGTTAAGAATAAAATGTAAATTTGTTTTAATTTGACTTTCTATGGGGAGCCACCTAAAGAAATGAGATGATGTCATATAAAGAAACAAGATGATGTCACATAAAGAAACAAGATGGTATCACATAAAGAGACAAGGCAGTGGCAGTGATAGAGCATTTGCTGTGTGACTTCTGTCTCATAGCACTCACTTTTCTTTGGAAAGTGTATCATTGATGGGTTTAAGTTTCTTAATGTTGACACCAATTTACCTTGCAAAGTCTAATGGCCATAGTTTCTCATTTCACCTCAGAAAATTATCTAAAGACTCTTAAGAGAAGTCTACATTGAGCATCTGTCACTATTCATTGATGTGCCCTGGAGGGGGTCTTTTGTTCAAAGTTCAGTATGGCATTGTCTTTCTGTTCAAAGGTATCCTGCATGTGTTTCAGAGCAGCATACTCCCATGCTCCCTTTTCTTGTCTGAGGTTTCAAAACTAATGTGTGTGCTTTCAGTTTCCATACAAATACAGACAGCACACTCACAAATTTTTGAACTCAATAAATATAATATTTGCTCAAACTTCCTTCCAATGGTTTTACTAACAGATGCTAAGTATTTGCAAAACTCAAGATTGTTTACCACCTTTTCATATACTGAAATCCACTTCTAGTAAGTGGAGAAATGACTCCAAAGCAGCGGAAGTGAGAGCCCATTTGTCCCAGATTCATTCAAAGTTGGGTTGAGAGTTACCCAAAGTTGTAAGGTATATATATTTTGCTTTTCAAACCACTTTTGGAAAGTATTTTTTTTACTACAATATTCATTTTTTACACAAATTACTACTGGCTACTTTACTTCTTTATGGCTGCCTACCCACACACATTCCATTTCTTACTGGGTACATCCCATGTTAATTCCGTCTTGTGTTTTTGAAGGAGAATAAAGCCTCCAAATGAAGAAAATGAATATGATATTCAGGAGTCCATATTTTGAGTTTTTCAATATGTTACGGAGTTCTTAAAATAAGTGATGCAAATATTGGAACATTACAGAATCTTTATGGGATTAATCAACAAATCAGTCCTCTTTATGGTTTGTTTGTAGTCATTTTTGTTTTAAAAATCATGGAGAAATAAAAGAACACAAAAATCATGGAGCTATGTTTTAAAGTGATTGGTAAGTGATACCAAGCCAGTTTCTCGGTAATTCACTTTGTTTATCTTAAATCACATGATCATTTAATTAGCTAGAGTGTATGCTTTAAAACTTTTATCTTTTACAAGAAAGGAATTTTTATTTAAAACCAAAAAAAAATTGGGACTGTCCAACATTAGGAATTTTCACTTTAGAAACACCCATCCATTAAAAACTAAGAGTACATTTAAATACATAACACTGCCAAGTATTGGGTAAACAAACATCATTTCCCTAGCTACTCAAGCAAGGCCTTGTTTTGAGCACTAGAATTTCATTGCCTACATTTTCCTGTTTGAACTAGTTGCATATGATGAAGTTGTGCAGAAAGCCATGTGCTCATTATTTATGTGCATTACCTGGTGTGCTGTGGACTGTGGTTGTCATAGCTCCATTCCCTAATGAGCAGCTATGAGAAGACATGATAATGAGCCATGGAAGTCTCAGGAGGCCATAGACAGGTATTAGAGATATAAAATATTCCTTAGTTTTTGTTATCAATTTCTTATGCATATGGTTAAGCATATCTGCATAAGAGACAGTGTAAATCCCTCTTTCATAGGAGAAAAGGAAAACCTCAGAAACTACTTAATCTCACCAGGATTTTGTTTTTTGTTTGTTTGTTTGTTTTTAGAATGGATTTTAGTTTACTTACAAGGGTACGGTGTGGCTAGAGTTTTCCTGCCTGGTCCACAGTCAGGACTAATATCTCTCACCTGCCAGTCCCACAGCCGCTCAGACCCAACCAAGTAAACACAGAGACTTATATTGCTTACAAACTGTATGGCCGTGGCAGGCTTCTTTCTAACTGTTCTTATAGCTTAAATTAATCCATTTCCATAAATCTATACCTTGCCACATGGCTCATGGCTTACCAGCATCTTCACATGCTGCTTGCCTGGTGGTGGCTGGCAGTGACTCCCTCCGCCTTCCTGTTCTTTTTATTCTCTCTGTTAGTCCCGCCTATACTTCCTGCCTAGCCACTGGCCAATCAGTGTTTTATTAGCAACACATTTGCCATACAGAACATCCCACAGCAGTACGGGATAGGTATAGACAGGCAGCCCTAGTAGTTTGGTTCATCTCAAGGTTGGAATACTTCCCTGAACTGTAAGATATGAATATTTTCCAAATTGTCCAAGTAGTAACTTGTTTGTTTTATATCATCACCTACAAACATAATATAAAATCACAATTTAGTTTTTGCTTGAGTAAGCCAGCCTTGTGGGTTTGAATATATTAAAAGACCCCGTTGCAATTCATTTTACTTTGCATGAATTTTATTTTGTTGTATTTCACTTATCTTTAATATAGGAACATAAAGTTTTATATGGAGCACAGAGTTGAGCATCTCTGCTGTCTGTAAGGATTTGCCTAAATTAGACCAAATCCCCTAAAGTTTCCATGACTCTTCATCTCTAAAGTTCAAACCAAACCCAACCCACACCCTAATATTTATGTATGCACAGAAACTAAGTGGCTCCTAGACTTCAAGAAAATGATTTAATTCAAATTGTCTCTTTAGCTTGGAAAACAGATGAGTATGGGATTATGCTGATTTGAAATTTCAGATGTTTGAATATAAATTCAATGCTTTCTTCTTTAACATGTCAATGTCATTCTGTGTAAACATTATCTTCAAATTTAAACATATGCAATACACACTATTCAAAATACCAAAAAGATAGCTGCACACATGTCATTATTTAATCTTCTATAATGCACTGATTCATTCTTAAATATATATTCTTTTAAAAAATAGTAAATACCTCAAGAGCGACAGAAACCCCCTTCCTTTTCTATTTAGCAATGCTAATTTACATTTAGAATCGCATGCACTTTGTTCTAAGCATTAACCAACAATAAAAATATATGTACAGTTGTGTTACTGTGACCTGGTGATTTGGGGGCATTTTCTTTTCTCTTTAAATTGAGAGCTTCAAGTGTAAAGGGCCATGTTATCTACATATTGATCATAGATATTTAATTGTTTTTCCACTAATGTTGGCTTGTAAATAAATGAAAACTGTAGAAATATATTCATAAAGAAAACTTGATTCCTCACACTGCTTTCTCTCAAACCTATTTTCCTTCTTTAAATTCCCTTTGAAGCTTTAGCTGTGCATGGACAAAATAAAGAAAAAGAGAAATATTGCCTTTTAAACATTGCTCTTCCTTGAATTCTTATAGTGGTGTGTTTTTACCTGAGCAACAATAAAACTTCAATGAAATATTGGGTCAAGTTCAGTATGCTAAGAACTTTAGGAACAAGGTTGAGGTCTGAATGCCTAAAACATATGAAATATGTGGATCTCTGTGAAGTGAAATACACTTTAACGTCTTACAACAGAAATTGATACTTGAAATGGCACACATTGAGATTGCGTCTATTTTTGAGGGTCTGTCATGAGGTGGTGTCTGGTGTATTGGAGGAAATTTACTCGGGTAGACATTGTGATGCTGAGAGTGTATCATCTAGGAAGAACTGTATAATGCTTCTCCTTTATCACCACCTGTGAACTCGAAAGCTCTTGCCTTGACAAACACATCACTCAGCAGACTAATGAGTCTTAATTAGCAAGAAGGCTTGCCTGTGAAAAGTGGTCAGATGCTTATTCTATTTCTATCAAAGGCTAACAGCCATTCTGGTACTTGAGTTCATGTAACAACTACTGTACACGTGACAGCATTGGAATTTTAATGGCCCTGCAGAGGAATCTGAATTAGAGGGTGAGAGAATACATTTGCTAGCACGAATCATGGATCAAATTATCTCTGTGTGTTTTACTTCCTGTATATGAATATAAATGATACAGAAGATGCTCCTGAAATGTCAACAAACTGTGTCCTTGGCATTGCCATGGCATGCCCTAGCATGTGACACCTGTATGGCGAAATTACTTCAATTACTCAGATATGTTACTATAATAAAAATGTCAACACGAGTCCTACATTATGTCATCATTTGATTTCTATTTTTGCACATGTACATGCACACTGCACACACACACATACTGATTTCAGTAGGAGAAGAGACTGCACCCAATTAAGCAAATTGAATTAAGCTTTCAATTTAATGAACATATTTTCATAGCAATGTTTGCTACTGTGCAACAGCTTTGAGAGGATAGTGCTACCTGCTATTAAGAATCAGGCCAAGAAGATAAAATGCTGATCAACTTTTCTTCACTGAATGGAAGACAGAGTGTTCTTAAAGTTAGTAGTGACACTTTAACCTGATTATATAATATATTATCTCAGGCATGAATTTCATGTTTTAGGAATTTATAATTTCATCATTTGTTAGCAATATCCAAAACTTCAAAATGAAGCACATTTTAGTCTTGTTGCCATTGCTCACATTATTCTTTGAGATGTTTATAACAAATTTGAGATAGTTTCCCTTTATTTGTTTAATGTGCTGGAGAAGGAACTCAGAGCTCCATGCATAGTCAGCAAGGAGTCACCGTTGAACTTTAGACCACATGGGCTTTCTTTAAAGAAAGGAGTGTAGCTGGGGTTATCTACTGGTCCTGCCTGGCCCACCATTAGGACAAATCTCTCTCACCCACCAATCCCGCAGCTGCTCGGGCCCAAATAAACACACAGATGCTTATATTATTTATAAACTGTATGGCCGTGTGGCTCAGGCTTCTTGCTAGCTAGATCTTACATCTTAAATTAACCCCTTCTTGTAAATCTATACCTGGCCACGTGGCTTGTGGCTTACTGATACTTTACATCCTGCTCCTCAAGGCGGCGGCTGGCAGCATCTCCTGACCCAGCCTTCCTGTTCCCAGAATTCTCCTCTCTCTTTGTCCTGCTGATACTTCCTGCCTGGCTACTGGCCAATCAGCACTTTATTAACCAATCAGAGCCATACATTCAGAGCATAGAGAACATCCCACAGCAAAGAAGGCATATTAAAGAAAGGATCCAGTCAGGTAGTGGGTAATTTAACACAGACATGCCATAATTTTTGTAATTGATAAACAAATGATGTAAAAGTGACTGTGTGTATGTGTGTAATTATATGTGTATACATGAATGTGTATTTCTATGGTCTGTGTGTTTGTGTATAATATGTATATACGTACGTGTGCATATGTGTGTATATGTGTGTGTAGCTATGTGTTTGTGTATGTGTGTGACTATATGTGTGTGAGCTTGCCAACACTCTCATGTGCAGAGGCTGGAGGAGATGTTGTCCTTCCTTGTTGAGCATCTATTCCATGAGACAGGGTCTCTCAGTTACCTTTAGCTCACCATTTTTTAGCTAGGCTCCCTGGTCAGCAAGTCTAAGGGATCGTCCTGTCTGCTCCCCCACAGTTGGGGTTACAGGTGCACAAACCATGTTCAGCTCTTGTGTGTGCAGCAGATCTGAACTTAGATTCTGATGCTTGTGCAGCAAGTGCTCCTACCCACCATGCTGTTGTCTTTCTCAGTCCCCCAAACTGACTTTTAAAATGCATTTTAAACATTCATACTATTTTTATAAAAAATATTCTATAGCTTTTTTTCTGCCATGAAAAAAGATGATGCCAATGTGTCTGGCCTTGGTATCTGCCTATTTTATCAAAGAAATCATTATACATTAAATTATACTCATGTAATTCATATATATATATATGTGCATACATATATATATACATATATTTTAGTTCAATTAGAGGTCTGAAAATCTTTAATTGTAAAATAAAATATCCTGGAATAATTTATGGCATTAGAAATCATCTTCAGAACAAAATGAACCTTAAGCTTGTTTGTCAAGAAGATAATAGAATTTTAAACTAATTTGGAGAGAATTTTTAAAGATTATTTGATTATTCTTCATACATGTACAGAGGGTGGTGAAAACAGTGCCTATCGCCATGGTGTGGCAAAAGTGGAGAAGAAAACAGTGAATGCAAAGGTGGTTGTGTTACACTACTGTCTAGACCTAAGATGAACTGAGCAAGGGGACTGAGGCTGTAGCTTGGTGGTACACAGCTCACTTCACACCAGTGAGTCACTGTGTGTAGTTCCACCACTGCAAAACAAACAAATCCCAAGAGTCGTGAAAGAGAGACTAAAATATGCACTAGTCCTACACCAACCTCACCATGGTAACGTGCTACAGTGCATTTTCCAAGACTAGTCTTCTATCAAAAGGACCTTGGAAAAGAGCAAACTAAACCAGTTCACTTGCTAGTAAGTAATCAAGACACACAATAATGTATTCCAATAAACAACGATGTTATAGTTACAGGCACAGAGAATTAGACCTGGTGCAAGAAATTTACTAGGACTTGTCACTTGAGATTTGATCATTAACAGAAGACCATTTAAACCTGATTTTTCAAGAGAGGTGGCTTGGATCCAGCAAGCATGCCCTGAAATAAAATAAGCTTAATGGTGCACAAGTATCAGGTGAGACATTTGCAACATAATTGTGATGGGTAAAGTAGTGTAAAACACTTTAAGAATCCTGTCAGGATGCCATCAGAATGGCTAATGAAAAGACATTCAGCATCTATTGGGTCCTATGTGATAAGGGCTTTTGTCTTTAATGAGATTCTAACGTTACTTATTGGCAGCCAAGAGCTTTGTATGCTATCTTGGTATATCTAGAAGCACTTGATGGCCATCTGAAATTATATTCTCAAACAAAAGGGCTGCTGCTGATGTAGGAAGATGGAATTTATCCAAAGCTTGTCACATTATTTGTGAGAGACAATATTTATCGTGTCAGATGTTTTCCTGTGCCTATTTTATTTAGAGAAACATGATGGCATTTTCTCATCCTTAGTAAGTCCTGTCACAGTTGTTTTATGCCATGCAAAATACTGTTGAATTATCCTTCTTTAACAATATGACAAAGCTATCCTTGGATATATTTAAGGAGTATAAACTGAAATGTAGTATTACAGTCGAAACTGAAAATTTAAGAATTATTTTTAAGATTTAATTTTCAATTATGTGTATCTATGTCTGAGTGTATGTGGGTATGTGCACATGAGTGCAGGTATCCACAGAGGTGAAGAGAGGGCATCAGATCCTCCGGAGCTGGAGGGACAGGTGATTCTAAGATGACTTACATGGGTGCTAGGAACTGAATTCAGGTTCTCTGCAAGAGCAGACAGTACTCTTAGCTGCTAAGTAGTCTCTCCAGCACCCTAGACTGAAGTATTTCATGCAGTTATCAAAAATATTGACATTCTCAACTGAGGAATGACGATCTTTGCTCGTCTCAGAAAGTGACACTCATCTTTTTTGAACTATCATTTCATGACTCTCTTCCATATTTTAATCAATAATAGAAAGAAGGTGAATGAATGAAACAGTCCTAAGAGTAAGTGTAAATGGAGACACATCCTTTGCATATTAAATCAATAATAAAACTTTCAAGGGTAACCACAAAACACATGCATTTAGTCCAGCTCTGTTTTATTATAACAGTTCTGTTGCTTGTATTAGAACAAGATCCTCTAAAAGATCAAGAATGGAATTAATTTGAAACCTGCAGCATGCTGTTAGCAGTAAAAATGTTAATCTGTGTGTTTATAACACATCTGACTTAGAGGAAAAGTCTATGACAGAGAATATCTGAAAAATCAAGAATATATAAACCTTAATACATTCTAAGAAAATACCATTTCAGCGTATTACCTCATTTTCATTAAAATGATGGAAATGTGAATACAGAAAATCACTTAGTCCTCAGGCTAAAAATAGGTAGATCATCAAAACCTAATATCATTTTAGCTCAAATTGGTATTTGTTCAGTAAATGTTCTACTTCATAATGTGAAAAGTACAAAGGAAAAATTCAAATTTGGGCAAGAAATAGATCTTAAAAAAACAAATAGCTAATTCTATTGTTTTGCCTTCTGAAACTGAAGCTATAGGCTTTCCATGAAATGTTTATTGCAAAAAAAAAGAATAAGCAGATCCCTCAGAAATGATCTTGAGTTCATCCAGCACTGCAGCATCTTAGCCTCGGGTTCTTCAGCCAAGTCTTACTTATATTCAATTTTCAAATTATATCATCTCTCAGTTCCATCCCACTCACTTCCATCTCTTCTCCTACGAAGCACAGCTATGTCATCTCTAAAATAAAAAAAAATACAAATGTGAAACCAATCGTGCTGACTTTGGTTATCATTACAGAAGCAGTGTGAGCTCACACATATCTGAAAGAAGAGAAGTGGGAAAGACATGTGCTGTTTAGCTTAGTTGTCACCTTGGCACAACCTAACACTACCTGGAAGACAGTCTCATGAGGGACTGTCTACCTTAGGTTAGCTGTGGGCTTGCCTGTGGAATTGTCTTAATTGATAGAGGACAAGCCAGCTCACTGTGAGCGGTACTATTTTCTAGGCAAGGGAGTCCTGAACTGTGTTAAGAGCCAAGAAACAGAGCTAAGCAGAAGCACACATGCATTCACCTCTCTGCTCTTGACTGTGGGTACAGTGTGACCAGTTGCCTCATACTGCCACCATGTTTCTTGTAGCAATGGACTGTATAACCTGAGCTAACACTGCAATTGTGAGCTAAAATAATCCCTTTGTTCCCCAAGTTGCTTTTTGGTTAGGATATCTTCTCACAGAGTCGAAGCTAGAATAAGATGATTCCATTTCTGCATCATTATCTTTCAGCATCATTTCTTCTTCTTAGCAATTGAGCCTACAAGCAGTGTCCTGTTGCTCTGGGAATCAGGTAAAGAATTCAACCTGTTTAGGTGTGGTGGCTGCTCAGAATCTCTTGTGTCCTGGTAAGCCAGAAGGAACCCATTTTAAGATCTGGCAGGTTCTGATGCAGATTTCCCTCTTCTAATGTGGGAGGTAGTTCCACAGGAGCCTACTGATGACAAGAGGCAACCTAAGGGAAAAGAGCCTAGTTTGGCTCATGGCTTAAGAAGAGACTAAGAAGGACTTCTGTCAGTCCATCTTGGCTTTCAATGCCTTTGCTTTAGCTTTGGCTGTGGTAGGGACAGGCATTTCCTTCACAGCTCCTTCCTTCTTCATCTTGGCAAAACAGGCTGTGGAGGCTATAAGAGGTGCAGCCTCAATGGAGGAAGTGAATCATGTTAGGGCTGACCTTTAGGTTTTATAGCCTAGGTCACTTCCTGTCCACTCTGTGCTTCCTTGTTGCAGAGGAAACACTCTGTGGTCCTGGCAGCAATTCATTCACATTCACAATAAGAGCAAGACATCCCCCACCTTCAGGTGACCCAAGACCTTGTGGTTCAGGAGGAGGCGCATGGGCTCTTCCAGAAGAAACAGCCTTATTTGAACATGTGCCCTGGTTGGATGTATCTTGTCTCCCAAGGGCTCATCTATTGTAGCCTTGGCCATCAGCATGCCAGGTAGTAGGCAGGCAATAGGATCATTCTGGCCCTGAAGGAGTTAAGGTAGTGCTCATGAAAGAGTTGGTGAATTCTCTCAAAAGGAGTGAACCTACCTGGTCTCATTGTCTGATAGTTTGATCTCTGTCAGCTCACTCCTGCCATCACAGGGCCCAGTGTGATGCTGTAACGACATTAAGTCTGCCAGAGCTGAGCAGCTACCACTCATATGCCCTTGAACTTTGAGAACTGTAACTCTTTTCTTTATAAAGTTATCCAGTCTCAGGTGTTTTACTACAGTAATGAAAAGTGGAATGACACAAGATGTGTGAAAAGGCATTTCTTTGGATCCAATCCCAAATACCCAGATGCCATGCTTCATAGTTTGGATTTTGTCCTTATGGGACTATTTTAAATTATATTCCAAAAATTATTCTAAAAACTATACAATTTATTTTGATCATAACCCCCATGTCTTTCCAGATTTCCTCCATCTTCATACTTACCCAACTTCATGTTCTTAAAAAAGAAAAGAATAAAATCAAAATAACAACAACAAAACCAAAAAAGCCTGTGAAATTCATTTTGTATTGGTCAACTATTCCTGAACACGAGGCATGCCTTGGAGTGTGTTTGGAATTCCCAGTAACACTCCACTGGCGAAAACTGATTTTTCCATTTTCCAGAAGATATCAATTGCAAACTGTTTCTGGATTAGAGGTGGGACTTTGTGAGTACTTCCCCTTGTTGATGCTGAGATTTTGTTGGCTTGTTGTGTATGTTGTCAGAGTCTCTGTGAGTTCATATTAATCAGCCTTTTAAAATAATGCTGAAGACACAGAGTCCATATTTTAAGAAGTTGGCTACATCAGCCCTGTGGGAATAGGGAAAGACTGGATATTGGGAATAGCCATACAAAACAGTAGTCAAGAAGTTCCTTTCCCTCCCCTCCCTTCCCCTCATGTACTACTCCTCTTCCCTTCCTCTCCCTTCTCCTTTCTTCCTCTCCCCTCCCTTCCCCTCTTGTTCTCTCCCTTACCTTTCCATCTCTTCCAACAGTGTTTCATAAAGCTCCAGCTGCCCTTGAACTGACTATGTAGTCTAGGATGATCTGGAACTTCTGCTTCTCTGAATCGACATCCCAGAGTATTGGCATTCTGGGCACCACCACACACAGGACACATGTGCTGCTGGGGATGGTACCCAGGACTTCATGCAAGCTAGGCTTAGCAAGCACTCTGCCAACTGACCTACATTCCCAGCTACCAAGAGACATTTCCAAGAAGGTTTCTATCAGACAGAGAATAAAGGAGAGAAGTTGGAACCTTCCTAAAAAAAGTTACCACTAAAATTCTTTAGGCAAAAAAAAAATCTTTGTTTAATATATAGATTAAAGTCATTCCTTTAGGCCTGCTTTTATTGGCTATGACATCTAATTTCCTTTTAACAAACACATGTTACATGTTAACTGTGCATCAAGAGTAATGGTAGCTAGTAAAAAACAAATTATTAATATCCTCATTTTCCAAGGCCTTAAATTCTAGTGGCAAGAAAAAGCCCTCTAAACAAAGTGTTATGAACTTAAGGATAAATAACAGTTATGTGTAAGAAAGTCTATCAAATGTTTATTTCTGGCGTGTAGCGCCTCTGATTCCCAGGTCGCCTGGCTCTGTAAGCATTGTGGGTCCTTAGCAACTAGTTTAGCACATCGCAGAACGTCATGGCCACTACTGTGGACTACAGGTAAGGGCACGCAAGTTGACTGAGGCAAAGCACAGTTCAAGATGGAATCTGCTCCTTAGGAAGGATTCCTGCGTTTCGTAGTTTTATCTTTAACATGGATGAGAAGTGTGTAACGAAGTTGCTACAAGGCTGTGTTCAAATCCCAACTGCACCACTTACCCCGGAGCGACCCCTTGGTAACTTACTTCTTCAAGGCCTTGCTTCTTGTTTTCCTTATCTGCAAAATGGGGGTAATGGCAGGAGTGCCCATGGGGGTGCTGGGAAGGTTTATTTGTTCATCTGTATGGTCAGTGAGACACAGTTTTATTTTTATTCCCTCTGACGAAGAGCCTTCAAAATAACCATACCCAAGGGCCAGGCATTTTATTTTATTAAATAAACACCTTTATTGACTTGGTGCAGTTTTTAAAAAGTTATTTTTATTCTGTGGTTTCTCAGTAGATTCTGATGAGATGTTGTATTTAAAACTGATTCTCACACATCTTCAACTTAATGACTTGTAACACTGAAAATTGCATGGGCATCGATTGTTCTCTGCCTGGCGTTGATTCTTTCTGTCTCGTACTGATAGGATGGTTTTCTGTCCTCCCATCAGCAAGCAGGTGACTCTCTATGTTCAACAATCATATTTTCTAACATCTTTTCATTTCAAACATGGTTTTGTTATTGGTTTTCATTATGAGGAAACGGAGGTTAATTTAAAAGGCTCTGTTTCTGCATTCAAAGGCTGGTACTGTTGGTCAGCTGCTCAGTTGTGCTATCACTGTGAGTGACATTGTTGGGGCAATTTAGCTAAACTCTCACTCAAGAGTCCCTTTTCATTATTTTTATATAAAATCATTATTAATTAATAATATATATATATAAACAAAATGGTAACCTTGATGTACAACATCTTCAAGAGGCTCCTGGGAGCAAAGGCAGACCTGAAACTGTAATAAGAATTAATCCAGCTCTCCCTGATAATCCTCACACACAGTGAGCTATACCTGACTGAAAAGGAAGCCTCCCGGATGTGAGCTATGCATGCACTAAGCAAGCTGCTGGCATGTGTGAGACACAGAACAATGCTCCATACATACTTTAGAAGTAAAGTTTGTGTGCCTTGGAGACAGAGACCCCACTTCAGTTGTATTTTTGAAGTAGTCTTTATAAACTTAGAAGTGAGTCAACTGAAAGGAGAATTCCACCAGGTTCTGGGATTTTGCCATCTCTTGATGGGCAACATTCAGACAGTGGTGGGGACTTACAAGATGTCATTGTTGAATAAAGATGTAAATTTTCACTCCTATTGTCAGTCATGGAACATATACTATCTGTCTCCCATGCAACACAGAAGCGTACTCAAGCATTCTGCCTCGGTCGTGTGGTGGGATATGTGATATTTGGATGCATTAATAAATTAGCCCAAGCTTCCCAGCTTCTATTATTTTTGGAGCTGGTGTAAAACATGGTGGAGGCAGGGGAGATGGCTCAACATTAGGGCTAGACACACATGTAAGTGCTAAGTCGGAGGAGTGGCCTGCCTGTACTTCTAGCCTTTGAAGAAGGCAGAGACAGGGTCCCCAGAGCGAGATGGTCCATAGCCTAGCTGTATTGAGGAATGATGCATATAATTGGGAAATGTTGCCTCAGTGAAGGAGGTGGAAAAGCTATGAAAGACAATCCCGAAGTCAGAATTGCGTGTCCACATGCATATGCACACACATACATGTACTCTCACATATGTGTGACTCATGCATATAAGCGTGCACACACATATGTGCGAGGAGAGAGAGAGAGAGAGAGAGAGAGAGAGAGAGAGAGAGAGAGAGAGGGCGAGAGAGAGAGAGAGAGAGAGAGAGAGAGAGAGAGAGAGAGAGAGAGAGAAGGAATATGAAGACATGCAATATAATGAGAACAGAGTGCCTACTCAGGAAAACTTTTGATTTAGAAAAGAGGAAATGCTAATTGTGAATAGTTTCTATTCTGAAAAAAAAGCATATTTGTACATATCTAAAAGAAAGGGGCACAGATGCTTCATGTCCCAGGCACTACACTATGTTCCTCACTTATACAATGTTTCTTATATAATGGTGTCCTCTAAGAAAGCTTTCATTTGGAGTTTATATTCATTTTGATCAGGAAAATTTGTTAATTGTCAGTTCTCTTTGGTAAAAAAAAATGTCTTCAGCTTTTTGACATATCTATAGATGTGCTACTAAATGTTTCATAACCAATCCTGTCTGTGATATGCATGTTCCTCTCTCTTTCTCTCAGACAAAATCCTTATTTAGTGTTTGTCAATCTATGTGGTGTTTATACTCCTACCATGACAGATTTCATCTGTCAAAACCACAGCATTGAACATAGAGTTGGGGGGATAATGCACACAGTTGATTCTTGCAAGCTAGTCCCAGCTGGCTCCGTTGTACCACTGGCTCTTAAATTAAAACTGATTGCCACAGAAGATTGGATTTTCTGTTTTCTGTGTTTGGGTTTCGATTTATGCTTATCCAGTAACCATTTATTTTCTTTTTCTTTCTTTCTTTCTTTCTTTTTTTTGTATTGGATCACAATTTGTTCCATCAAATGTGGAAGTAGACAGAGCTCTTAGGAGCTGCGCTAAGGTTTCTCCTCTCCATGCAGTGTTTTTCCAAAGCCATGAAGTTAGAGTCTTCCTACTCCTCTCTTTATTTGGTACTTTTTTCTTTTTTAACAAAATGGAATTTCCTGGAGTCTATAAATGAAAAGATTTGAGTGTGTACTCCAATTGGCTTCAAGTCATATCAATTTAGAAACTCAGAATTATTTCAAGCACTTCTAGCTGTTCTAAGGTTAGCAATTAGCATTATAATTTGTGCAAATGGCACTGAAAATTCTGTATCCAAACAGACTGTTTCTCTTAACAAGAAAACCTTTTTGAAAAAGTAAAAAAAAAAAACAAACTAAAAACAAAAACCAACCAGTGGTGGCAGTCAAGTTGAGCAGTGCTCCTTCTTCACCAAGAGAGGGCAGCATAAGCACACCTTACAGAAATGCCTCCCAGCTTGGGGGGGGGGGGACAGGAAGCCGCAATAGCGTCCACACGCCTATTAGAAATCCATCTCTACCTGCTCTGAACTTGATGGGGGAGTTGCTGTGATTAATTAGAGATCTACCATGGCAACTGATGAAGCATCCTATAGTCATCGTATTTTGTTTTAGATATTTTCTGTGCACAATACGTTTCTCTATTAGGCTTCTAAAAACTGACATTGTTTTTCCTGTCAGAAATGGCTTTCAATGGGACATATTTTCTCCATCTGGTATAATGAAGTTTCCAAAAAAAAAAAAAGGGAAGAGTTTTAAATGAGTGAATGATGGTTTTTAACTTTTTATCTTGTTTTAAAACAATGACTATAATATCCAAATTTTGAAGAACAAGTGTGACTGGAAATTTTAGGATGATTTTGGTACTGTATCAATTTCTTTTCTGCTGCTGGGATAAAAACCCTAATGGAAACCACTTAGGGGAAGAAAGGGTTTATTTGTACATACATTTACAGAAGCGCATATGTCCCCTGGAAGACACGTCAAAAGGCAGGAAGATTGGGTTATGGAAACAGGAAGCCTCCAGATCACACTGTGTAGGACTCAGGAAGTCACCTGATCACACTGTGTAGGACTCAGGAAGTCACCTGATCACACTGTGTAGGACTCAGGAAGCCTCCTGATCACATTGTGTAGGACTCAGGAAGTCACCTGATCACACTGTGTAGGACTCAGGAAGCCTCCTGATCACATTGTGTAGGACTCAGGAAGTCACCTGATCACACTGTGTAGGACTCAGGAAGCCTCCTGATCACACTGTGTAGGACTCAGGAAGTCACCTGATCACACTGTGTAGGACTCAGGAAGCCAGCTGATCACACTGTGTAGGACTCAGGAAGCAGAGAGACAGCGGCAAGTGAGGCCAGGCTCTCTCAAAGCCCACTTCCTCTGAGGAAAGGTGATGTCCTTCCTGCAGCAAGTTTCTGTTACCTTTCCAAACAGGCATGCTAGCTGGGGCCCAGGTGTTCAAACATGAGCCTATGGGGACACACCATCCCCAAACCATAACAAATGTTGCTGAACGTGAGGCTGACTTTGAATATAAACAACCCACACTTGAATAAAATGACAACGTCAAGACTTTGCCTTGCATTTTGAACTTTTAAACAACTAATTATAAACAACTTTAATTAACAATTTTGTTGGATTATGCAGGTTAATGTTAGGCAAAGCATTTCCACTTAGGGGTTTCATGTTCTAATAAAATGCAACGTCTTTAGGTTGTAGAGACAAAATATTAAACTCATTGTTTCTATACAACAGCAGGTAGGAGTTGTCTACAATGCATATCAGTTAAAACTGGGTAAGGCCAGATCTTAAAAATGTCAGTAACGAGTGACCTACTGCACTTAGTAAACACATGTTTTTATGGATTTGCAAATTTATCAGTTTGGGGTGTGGGGAGATCACGAGGGAAAGAAAAGAATAAAAACTTTTGATTAAAAATGTATGTGATAGTTCCAAATTTAGAAAACACACTTTTGTGTTTTTAAACTTAGAAAGGTCAGAATGTAGTTGAAATGCATGTAACTAAATTCTATGAGATGTGATTTTAAAAGCACTAACAGGACTTTAAAATTTGTGTGCAAACTTTAGTGTACTTTCTAGAGTTTATGTTGAAGGGCATGTGTCAAGAACGTCAGTGCAGATTGGTGAGCTGGCTCAGGGGGCAAAGTCCTTGTAGCACAAGTGTGATGAAGTTGGTTAGAATCCCCAGAACTCACGTTTTAAAAAGCCAGGTGCAGAAGTGTTTTTCTGTGGTGGGAGTGTTCCTGTGAGGAGGTGGGAGTGTTCCTGTGAGGAGGTGGGAGTGAAGACTGGGGAATCCCTAGAGCGCTAAGACAGCTTGCCTGGTGAATGCTGCAAACCACAGAGACCTTGTTTAAACAGCACAGACAGAGGTCCAAAGCTGTCCTTTCACTTCTACATGCACACTGTGGCGTCTCTGTGTCTGAGTTCACACAGAGAAACACACGTGCACACACAGAGTAAAAAAATGTCAGTGCAACGAAGGGGCATTTACTCTGGGTACTCTTCCAGTGTGGGGCTACTCATCCTCCACATTTACTTTTTCAAACACAAAAAGTTGTAACTAAGACCCTAAGTCTTATTATATTTTTAATATATTCATCACAAAATATAGCAAATGTCATGTTTTAGTGATCCTCCTTCATACTTTAATGAGCCATCAATCAGTCAAGTATCTATTGAGCACATACCAGATGCCTGGTGCTTCTGTGAAATCTAGAAACCCAGTGAAAGCAATCCCAAAGGACATAGAGGTGCTGCAGAGGTTCGAGAGGGCCTGTTGAGGAGTATAGGCAGGCCAGTGAGGCTAGGGTATGAGGTCTTGAAGGGTAGCCCATCTGAGGATGGAGGGGAAAGAAGATGCCTATCTGGAATTTTCAAAGCCATGGTATGATGTCCAGATGTTCATTTGAGGAAACACAGGATGGTATTTATCACTGGTTCTTTGAGACAAGACTAAGGTTTAATAATTAGAATGGATGAACTGAGTTGTCTGATTGAGAGTATTCAGAGTTTCATGAAACAGGGTATGACTGAGATATCTATAAGACTTGATTCCATTTGATACTGGGGAGTAAATTCCAAAAGGCCACGAAATAAAGAAAAATGGCAGTTGAGCCAGAATGTTGATGTGTTATTTTCTAGATCTCCACAAATTGTACAAATATTCTGATCATTTTCTGCTCTCCTCGAAGAGTATTTCTCATCTCATTGGTGTAGTCCATGTTCTATGAAGAAAATGAAATTGGGCAAGAGCTGTAGATGATTAATTGGATAGTGGGGTTGTCCACATACATTCTAACGGACAGATAAGGAAAACAATAGAAAGAAAATGTCCTGATTTGAAGTCCTTGTTGAGGTTGGCAGAGACAGATTCTGAAACACACGATGCAAAACATTTCCAAAGTTCTAACAAAAATTGCAGCAGAAAATGTTAACACATTTTCTGATAACAGAAAATGAGTTAAGAGGCTGGAGAAACGCTCCGTGGTGAAGAGCACTTGTTGCACTTGCAGAGGACCTGGGTTCTCTCATTACCTATGTGGTAGCTAACTACCATACCTAACTGCAATTTCATGGGATCCAATGGCCTCTTCTGACCTAAATGGATACTGCACACATGTGGTGCACATACATACAGGCAGACAAAACACATAAAATAAAATAAATCTATTTTTTAAAAAGGAAATAAGTTAGAAGAGATAAGAATTTAATAATGACAATATTTTTAACTTTTTTATTATTATCATGTATTTAGTAAGAATCTGTTTTGGTACAAAAATCCAAGGTGCATATGTGTGTATTAAATATGTGTTTATGTGTTTGTATGTATGTTCATATGTATTTTCTTACCTAAGACATCATCTCATGTAATTGAGAACTTGTTTTTCTCTTAAGTTCTGACATGGCACCCACATACTATGTAAGTAAATATATAGAATTAAAATATTTTAGCCTATTCTTTGAGAAACTTATACATGCATTCAGTGTATTTTGATCTTACCCACCCTTCATTTCTCCCACATGTCTCCCTCTCAGCTTCAAATTCTCTTTTTTTCTTCATAAAACTCTGAGGCTAATTAGTGCGGCCTGTGTGCATGTGGCTATTGGGCACATGTGCGGCCTGTGTGCATGCACATGGCTATTCCACTCGAACACGCGCTGCCTGTGTGCACTGTATCCACAGGAACACGTGAAAACTGTGAGAGGACATACTCTTGAAAAAAACTGACTCTCTATCCTATTAGCAGCCATTTTTAAGTGTAAAAAATTAAAGTTTAAGAGCATGTAAGAATATAAGAATCTAAAACCTCTAGTAAAATGTAATTTCCTAAATGTACAGAGAATCAGCAATGGGATATGAGAAGATCTGAAGTAGAGAAAGGGAAAGAATTATGAAAATAAACAGAATTCTAATAAATGGAATGTGAAGCTACAGGGAGATGCAGACTTTTCCTCAAACATGGTGAGGGTGAGTGGATATAAAATTTCAACACATGTGCACCACGTGTCTAGATAAACTGAATAGAGAAAAGGAGAGACCACCACATACACACCC
>CABHPQ010143333.1:6585-44361 GCA_902168405.1 Peromyscus aztecus | reverse complement strand
AATTTTATTTTATGTGCATTGGTGTTTTGCCTGAATGTATATCTGTGTGAGGGTCAGATCTTGGAGTTACAGCCAGTTGTGAGCTGCCATGTGGGTGCTGGGAATTGAACCCCGGTCCTCTGGAAGAGCAGTCAATGTTCTTAACCCCTGAGCCATCTTTCCAGCTCATAGTGAATGATTTTTAAACATTTTTCTTTTTCACAGTTTCCTCCCACTCCCTACTCTGTAATCTCTGCTAAATGTCTTGCCCAAGTTCTGGATTTCTCGGCCAGGTGTTTTTTGTTTTTTGTTTTTTTTTTTTTGTTTGTTTGGTTTTTTTTTTAATAATTCTTTGAGAGTTTTGGATTTTGTATGTGCTTGATCATCTTTATCGCCCCTTTCCCCATCCATTCAAGTTCCTTTTCTTTTCTCTGCTCTTACTCTTTCCGCCTCCCTCAGCTCTCCTCTCTCTTAAAAACTCTTCATACTAATCTGTATTGCCCAAAGTGTTCTTGGATGTGTGGTCTCCCACTGGAGAATGCTCACCTTCCCAGGTCCTGGGGTCTTAGAGGATCTAACCCTTCCCTCCCAGCAGCTAACAGTAGCTTGTTTCACAGCTGGAGTGGGATTGTGTGCCCAGCTTTCCTCTCCATGTTGTTATTTGATCAGGCTTGGGCTTGTCCAGGTATCGTGCGTGCGCGCGTGCGTGTGCGCGCTCTCACCGTGCCGAAGTTCCTATGTGCAGCTGCTCTGCTGTGTGCAGAGGAGCTTGCCTTGTGCTTATTCCACCTCTGGCTCTGACACTATCTCTGCCCTCTCTTCACAGTCATTCCCAAGGGTGGCAGTGGTGAGGTATATATGTTCCCTTTAGGGACGAGCATTTTGTAGTCTCTTATTTTCTGCACCTTGGTGGCCAGCTGTGGGTCCTCTGTGTCAGTCACCATCTACTGCAGATGAGAGTTGAGAGATGTAAGGAGCACAGAAGGCAAGCAGGCAGGACATGAGGGTGTTAAGCAGGTCACAGGGCTTATCCAAGTTTTGAATTTGAGTAGTCATTAGGGTCATTAACCTTTTTTTTTTTTTTTTTTTTTTGGTTTTTCAAGACAGGGTTTCTCTGTGTAGCTTTGCGCCTTTCCTGGAACTTGCTTTGGAGACCAGGCTGGCCTCGAACTCACAGAGATCCATCCGCCTGCCTCTGCCTCCCGAGTGCTGGGATTAAAGGCGTGTGCCACCACCGCCCGGCGATCTTTTTTAAAACTAGATCTTTGAATTCTTTTCTATTTCAACCATTTTGGTATCTTTGTATGTCCTTGTTGAAGAGTTAGAAGTTCCCCTGAGCCATCTCCCTGGCCCGAGAATAGTTTAGTGTAGGGAAGGGGGATGCCAACACATTGATCTTTAACTGTCAGAATTAGCCAGCTGGACTCAGTTTAGATGTTAGCAACATCCAGAGCATCATAATCAGGAGCCACCCAAACATAACGCCGCCTTCTCTTTGTCAGGCCTCACCAGGGTATTGACTATGGCCGCATCAATGTCATAGAGTTTCTTGACAGCCTGTTTGATCTCATGCTTGTTGACCTTGACATCCGTAATGAGCACAAGTGTGGTGTTGTCTTCTATCTTCTTCATGGCAGACTCAGTGGTCAGGGGGAATTGGATGATGGTGTGGTGGTCAGGCTTGTTTCTCCTGGGCATGCTCTTTCAAGGGTATTTGGGCTGCCTTCAGAGCTGCAGGGTCTTGGGCTGCCAGAAGAAGGTGAGTGACATGTGGATCTTCTCTTTGTGACTGTGGACACCTTTCAGCACTGCCTTCTTGGCTTTCAAGGCCTTCGCTTTGGCTGCAGCTTGGGGAGGGGCAGGAGCTTCCTTCTTCGCTTTCGGTGCCAAGTTGGCAAAAAGGTTGAATTTGCTGTTTACTCCATCGTGCTGTGGTAATTATTAGAGCAGTAATAGGAAACAAGTCCCCGGGAGTATTTTATTTTATCAAGTATTTTTTACTTATTTATGTATTTATTATGAATGGGTGCACATAGTATGTGAGTGCATGTGTGATTGAATGGAGGCCAGAGGTCAGTCTTAGGAGTCATTCCTCAGGAGCCATCTACCCTGTTTCTTTGGATACAAGATCTCCCTGGAACCTGGAGCCCATGGGCTCTGCTGGCTGGCTAGGAAGCTAGGAACCACGCCCAGCTCTTCCCATGGATCCAGGGATCCAAGTCCAGTGCTCACTCTATAGACCAGACTGGCCTTGAACTCACAGAGATCCACCTGGCTCTGCCTCCCAAGTGCTGGGATTAAAGGTGCATGCCACCACCGCCCAGTGCACACAGAAGTTTTTAGAAGCTCTATTTTATAATTACATAAACATCTGTATGTGTTTTAAATTTGAGTTATATATAACAATTTTGTACATTATATTATACATATAGGTTCAAAAATTTTTTAACTCTTACCTCCCAGTTTTGATTCTTGAAAAACAAATGACTTTGCTGGGCATGGTGACACACACCCTTGATCCCAACACTCAGGAGGCAGAGGTAGGCAGATCTTTGTGAGTTTGAAGCCAACATGGTTTACAAAGTGAGTTTCAGGACAGCCAGGACTGTTACACTGTGAAACCCTGTCTCAAACAACAACAAAAATAAAAAACAAATAAACAAAAAAAAAAAAAAAGAAGTGACTTGTTGGGCATTGCTGGCCCATACCTTTAATCCCAACACTCAGGAGGCAGGGGCAGGTGGATTTCTAAGTTTGAGGCCAGCCTGGTCTACAGAGCAAGTTCCAGGGCAGCCAGGGCTACACAGAGAAACCCTGTCTCAAAAAAACAGGAAAAGAAAGGCAGGGAGGATTTAAAGAAGCACATGACTATTTTACTTAAGCTATACTTTTCTGTTGAATGTGTGTCCATTTATATACCTCTCTGTAGGGCATATGTAGGTCATGTGATGTGTTTGAAGTAATCTGAATGTACTTGTTGGATTAGTTCTTACGTTTATGCAGCAAACTGTAATAACTATACCAGTTAGTGTTTAACCATATAGTCAAGAATTACCTTGTTTGTTTGTTTATGAAGGATGGTGCTACAGACAGGACATACATCTTGGAGATTGGCCCAAGTGTTTTTGTTTTGTTTTATCTGAGAAAGGATGCAACTTCTGCGTAACCCTGGATGACCTGGAACTTGATATATGTAGATCAGATTGCCTCAAACTTGGAGTGATCCTCCTGCTTCTTGTCTTACTAAGTGCTGTGATTATTACAGGCATGTGCCACCAAACCTGGTCCAAGTGAATTTTATACTATTTAATTCTTCTTCAACCTTGAATTTTAACGTGGAGAATTGTTTTTCCCACAATAAAAAGAAACAATTTTTAGCAAAAAAATTACATGCCTTATACATTGCATATTTTGTTTTTTTGTTGTTGGTTTGTGTTGTTTGTTTTATTAAAGACAGGTTCTTAATGTGTAGCCCTAGCTGGTTTGGAATTTGCCATGTAGACTGTAGTCCAGACTGGCCTTTATCACAGAAGTGTGTGTGTATATGTGTGTGTGTGTGTGTGTACGTGTATGCATGTGTAGACCAGGTGTGACTATGTAGTCCAGGCTGGCCTCATCCTTGAGATCCTTTTGCCTCAGTCTGAGTACTGGGATTGCAGGTGTGTGTTGCCAAGCCTTGCTTACATCAGTTTTTTACATATTTACCGAATGTCGTATTGTTGTCTTGTAGAATGGAGATGTATGCATTTCAATTCTTCATCCGCCTGTAGATGACCCACAGAGTGGAGAACTGCCCTCTGAAAGGTGGAATCCTACTCAGAATGTGAGGTAAGGTATTCTATAAGAAACGAAACTTACTGTGTTTTCTTCTGCTTCTTCTCATTCATTCCTTTGTTTGTTTGTTTATTGGTTTTTTTGAGACAGGGTTACTTTGTGTACCCCTGCCTCCTGGAACTCACTCTGTAGACCAGGCTGGCCTTGAGCTCACAGATGTGCCTGCCTCTGTCTCCCAAGTGCTGGGATTAAAGGTGTGTGCCAGCACCACCCAGCTATTTTGGAGACATTCTTGCTAGGTTGCCAAGGTTGACCTCAAACTCCTGGGCTGAAGTAAACCTTTTACCTCAACCCCCCAAATACACAGGACTACAGACACTTGCTACTTGAGTCCTGTTTTGGGTGGGGTCTCATTCTGTTTGCAGCTGTGGAAAGAATCTTTCCTGTGTTTGACAGTTTTCTTTCTCTCTGGGTTAGAGCAGGAGGATGTCTTACGTAAGGGTTTTGCTTCAAAGGGGTATCTTGGCAATTGAAGGGTCAAGAAATGCTGCAGAAATCAGAAATGTATTGGGGTGGGGGAGGGTGAGAGGCCACTTCGGAACTGGGATGAGAGGGGAGCAAGCTGTGGTGGTACAGGGTGGGGAAGGTGTGGAGTGTTCTCAAAGGGAACGTCTCGTTCGTAGACAGTGGCGACAGTGGGTTGGTCACAGTGGTCTTTAGTGATGAGGATTGAAGGCGGCAGGTGTGTGTTAGGGAAAACCTGGTTCTGGAATGTGGGCGATTCTTGGTTGACTAACAAGTGTGCCTACATCACTTTGAAGTGTTGACTTCCTGAGCAGTGGTGGTTGGGACTCCCACTTCCCTCCATCAGGTTCTTCTTCTTATATTAAATTTTATTCTTCCTTAGACCCCATAACTCCTGTGTCTAAACTTTATTTTTAGTTTTTTAACACGTATGTATTGATTTGGCATTTATCACAGAAGTGTGTGTTTGTGTGTGTCTGTGTGTGATATCTTGAGTGTTGAGATCAGAGGTCAGAACTTGTAGAAGTCAGTTTTCTCTTTCCATCACGTGGATTCCAAGAACTCAACTCTGTTATCAGGCTTGACAGCAACCTCCTCACCTGCAATTACCACCTTGCAGACCTCACCTGGCTATTTTTGAGGTACCTAGGCATGCCGGACTAGTTATAGTTTTTGATGAAGTAAGAAATATACTTTTGGCCATTGTGGTGGTGTACACCTTTAATCCCAGCACTCAGGAGGCAGAGGCAGGTGGATCTCTGTGAGTTTGAGACCAACTTGGTCTACATAGTAAGACCTCCTGGCAGAAAAAAAATAAGAAAGAAAAGGTAGAGACTTTGGTTGCTGCTGTGAGACAGTGTCTGTATAACCAGGGCTGGCCTTGAACTTCTGTGATAGTCCTGCCTCAGATATCTGTAATGATATGGAGCGCGGGAGGCCTTGGCGGGTTTAGACCAAGGTATCCAGTGTCAGGCGGTGGGTGAGACCCGCCATGTGGAGCTGCGGACTGTGGAAAGTTATTGGCAGAGGTGACGTCCAAGTTTATTTTGTGGGGAGGGAGGAGGGAATGGAGGGAATGAGAGGGTAGAGAGGGAGGGAGAGAGAAAGAGGTGCATAGTGCTACCTCTAGCAAGAGGAGGGGAGAGATGGCGGCAGGATGCTGGGCAGGTCCCCAAGGGATGGGTCCCCAAGGGGCAGGTCCCCAAGGGGCAGTTCAAAATACTAACAGTATTAGCCATCATATGTGATAAGACATATACTTAACTATGGTACACCAAAACTTTGTGGTTTTAATACTCAAGGTATTAGGTTTTATTAGTCATTAATACTGTAACCATTAGAGGGACCTTTAATGTCTCTGGTTCTTTCATCTAAAGGTCTAGGGTAATACCTTGCTTAGTGGATAGAAGCCATGAGTAGATGGACTAGGAAAGCTGCTGGAATGGCACTTGTTACCTAGCTGACTGTGGTCATTACTAATGAGCTTCTGGGGTGAGGGTTGGGGTCAAATGTGAAATGACCATTTGCTGTATATTAGAAAAGAAATACTCTTCTTAATTCCTCAGATACCTTTCATTTGTCTATGGGGAGAAATAGCTGCTAGCTGCCTGTATACATCACAACCCACTTTACATAATGTCAAATTTAATTTGAATGCTAAACACATAAAAATAAGAATTATTTTAAACACTTTATTAAAATGCATCCTACTTGTTTTGAGAAGAACCTATAGTAAACGCTGCATATAGGAGCTATCTTTAGTTTTTGTTTGTTTGTTTTGTTTTGTTTTTTGTTATTGGTTTTTTCGAGACAGGGTTTCTCTGTGTAGCTTTGGTGCTGTCCTGGATCTCACTCTGTAGATCAGGCTGGCCTCGAACTCAGTTTTTTGTTTTTTTTGTTTTTTTTTGAGACAGGGTTTCTCTTTGTAACAGTCCTTGGCTGTCCTGTAACTCGCTCTGTAGACCAGGCTGACATCAAACTCACAGAAATCCACCTGCCTCTGCCTCCTGAGTTCTGGGATTAAAGGTGTGCACCACCACACCCTGGCTTATAGGAGCTGTTTTAACAGACATTTAAAGTACTGAAAGTTAGGAGTTTTATTTTTTTTTTCCACTTTAAGTTCATTGAAGTGTTTAGGAGGCTACTCGAGAGATATTGCCATGCTCCGCTTTCCAAAGTAATTTGATAATATAATTAGACAATGTATTTTGCTTTCTATAATTTTGGTTACCCATAGTCAGCTGTGGTCTGAAAGTAGTAAATGAGAAATTCTAGGAACGATCTGGAAGTTTGAGGTTGTACCTCTCTCCCTTGTGTCCTGACTGTATGTTACACACCCATTTGTTACCTAGTGGCTGTCTCTACCAGTGCAGGGTATCACCTGCTGTGTGTGGGAATGCACTGCTGGGTTTCAAGGAGACTTTCTTTTTCTTGGCCCCTAACACAGTGTAGTTGTAGGAGGTGCAGCTTAAAGGAAGCACTGGAGCAACCAAGCTTGTCACGCATGCAGACCTGCTTTCTCCAAAGCAGGAAGATGATGCCCAGCTACCCGAATGCCGAGTGACGTGGTCACACCACCTGGTGACCCTTTGCTATTAGCAGCCAGCTCGACCAGAATTTCCCCCAACTCCTGAGAATTGTTTAGGCCTTAATCCTAGGCGTTGTCTCTCGGTGCCTGGAACTTACCCTTATGAAAGAGGCCTCATCGACTTTGCAGTCTCCATCAGTATTACCCATCCACGTGCTTACTACAAATCCTTCCTCTCTAGGCCCCAGCATTGCTTCCCAGACAGTAGAGCTCAGTTTGTGATGAAGCTCTCGGGTGCTCTGCTATAGAGGGTATTCTGCAGAGGCCTTCCTTCCATGTAGCCATCCCTGAAGCTTTGGTATGAGAACTGTCAAGTGGAGACTTCCCTAAAGTTTGACTGTGTTTAAATGTGGAAGACAATTAAAGCAGGGATCAAACTCTCCAGAAGTTTTGGTCCAGTCTTACTGACCAAGTTCAGCTGTAACTGAGTTTTCCTGTCAGCTGTGATATCCGTAGGTATCACACGACTTCGCTGCTAATTTGTCAGGGTTCGTGGCTTGTCTGACTCAGGGAATTGGATCTGAATCCAGCTTTTGGGTTGCTGTAGCAGGACTGTAGTGGAGTTCCCATGGGTGGTGTCCAGCTGTTCTGTCATGAGTGACAGCTGCTGCATGGCACTGGCATTATAATCTCTTGTGTTTGGCTTCTTGTGAGCAGATCTGTGGCTGTTCAGCACATTAGTGCACATAGTCATAAGGTAGAGTTGTGTGTAAGGGTCTTTGTGACCTAAAGACTATAAAGCCTTTTCTAAGAGCTGAGCCTATACAGTGGTAGGAGTTGACTGGAGCGGTAAGCAGGCAAAAGTCCAGTTGTTCTGCACTAAAGTCTGATGGGTTCGCCATCCCTGAAGGGTGGGGAGCAGCCTCCTTTCTGAAAGAAATCCAGACACCCAGTGAGGACACTGGTGATGAGTGGTCCTTACATCCCTTGTCAGTGGGAGAAACAACCTACCCTAGTTCTTGTTTTGGCCATAGCCATGCTGAGACCAGGGCGTTTGTCACAGCCTGCTCCAGTCCACAGCTACTTTCTCTGAAACGCAGCTCCAGAACTACTGGTTATCTCTCCTGTTTCCTGCCAGACTAATTTGTTGGTTTTGGAGACAGGGTCTCACTGTGTAGTCTTGGCTGGCTTAGAACTTGCCTCTGCTTAAAAGCCTGCAATGAAAATCTGAACACCATGTCCAGGTGTTCTGAGATCTACAGACTGCCACAGCTTGCTAGTTTGCATGCATTGTGTGCGCGTGCGCATTTCTCCGCCCTTTTGTCACAGGCTTTGTCCTGGTCCTGTTTTTCCCACAGGTGTCAGTCATATGTTTTCTTCTGAAGTAACACAGGATTTTCTTATTTTTGTTTTTTTCTTCTGTGATTTTCTGCCCACATCTTTTTTTCTACTTATAGAATGTTATGTTGGTCCATTTTCCATTGTTAGCAATGATGAATTTCTTTGAAGAAATCAGGAAAACTCTTTGGAGAAAGACCCAAGAAATTATCCGTAACCTAATAGAAACGGAGTGCGTGCGCGTGTGCCTGCCTGCCTGCCTGCCTGCGAGGGTGTGATATTTTAACTAGGGGAAGGAAGGTTTTCATTGAAAATTGCTTTGTGTGATTCAGAACCATCATGACCGCAGCTCTGTCCTTAATCCTGTTAGGACAAAAGACTTTACCGAGTCAGACATTCGTCCCTGTTTCCTGCCCTTGTCATTTGGTCATTAGCGTGGTTGCTGGAGGCAGAGTCTCACTCTAGCTCAGGCCGACCTCAGGAGTGCTGAAGCGACAGACTTGTACCACCCTGCCCAGTTAGTGGCCTGACAGGTGACTGCTGAAAAGCAATTTGTGAAAAAGATTCATTTTATTTTTAATTGTGCATTTGTGCATCTGTCTATGTGTGTGTGTGTGCATCTCTCTGTGTGTATGTTTTTTCGTCTGTGTGTGTGTGTGTGTGTGTGTGTGTGTGTGTGTGTGTGTGTCTGTCTGTGTGTGTGTTTGTGCATCTGTCTGTGTGTATGTTTGTACATCTGTCTGTGGCCAGAGCTTTTCAAATCCCCAGCAGCTGGAGTTAACAGGCAGTTTCAAGCATCCTGGTGTGGGTGGTGGGTGCAATAAAACAAGACGAAATCCCCCATATCAAGGCTGGACAAGACAACCCAGTAGGAGGAAAAGGGTCCCAAGAACAGGCAAAGAAGTCAGAAGAACACCTGTTCCCACTGTTAGGAGTCTGTTCCGCAAACCCACCAAGCTAACAGCTATACGTCCGCAGAGGACCTGGTGCAGACACAGCAGACCCTACGCTTGCCCCCGGGAGCCCTGCTTAGTTGATTGCACAAAGCTGTGATCTCCCAGTGTCCTCCACCCCTCTGGCTCTCACAGTTTTTCTCTCCCTCTTCCATGGGGTTCCTTAAGCTCCAATGAGAGGGACCTGATAGAGACCTCCAACCTGGGCTCTCGCCCATCTAATTTTTGGCTGTGGGACTCTGTATCCGATTCCATCAGCTGCCAGAGGAACCTCTCTGATGACAACCAGGGTAGGTATTGATCTATCAATATAGCAGAATAGCATGAGGATTTTATTTTATTTTTTTATTTATTGATTTATTTTTGTCAGTTGTGTTTAGTTTTACCCTAAGTCTCTGGACTACCCAGCCTCTGATTTCTGCTCATCCAGGCGGTGTCAGGCATGGGCTCCCTCTCGTGGCGTGGGCCTCAATTTAGACCAGACATCGGTCGGCCACTCCCACAAGTTCTGCACCTCCATTGCCCCAGCACATCTTGTAGGCAGGATGGATTGTAGGTCGAAGGTTCTGCGGTGACAGGGTTGGTGTCCCAGTCCCACCACTGGAAGCCTTGCTTGGTTACAGAAGATGGCTTGTTGAGGCTCCATATCCTCCATTACTAGGAATCCTTTATAGGATCACCCTATAGATTCCAGGGAGTTTCCACACGGCCCCCAGATGCCCTCCAATTACAGTCACCTCTCCTTGTACTCTCTCCCTCCATTCCCTGTCCCCCTCACCTGATCCCTCTATTCCCCTCCCTGCCCACACCCAGTCCACCTGCAAAATCGATTTCCCTTTTCCAGGAAGATCTATGCATCCCCTGTGGTTCCCCCTGTTCCTCGGCCTCTCTGGATCTGTAGACTGTAACATAATTATCATTTACAGCTGATATTCACTTGTGTGTACTTAAACCATGCTTGCCTTTCTGCGTCTAGTTCTATCCCTTGTCCTGCAAATTTCATGATGTCATTTTGTTTTTAACTGTTTCTTTAGCCATTCTTCAGTTGAGGGACGTCTAGGTTGTTTCCAGTTTCTGGCTCTTATGACTAAAGCAGCAGTGAACATGGTTGAGCGAGTGTCTCTGTGGTAAGATGAAGTGTCCTTTGGATATATGCCCAGGAGTGGTAGAGCTGGGTCTTGAGGTAGATCGATACCAAATTTTCTGAGGAACCTCTGTATTGATTGCCATAGTGGCTGTACAAGTTTGCGCTGCCCCCAGCAGTGAGTGTTTCCTTTGTACCACATCCTCGACAACATGAACTGTCACTTAGGTTGTTGATCTTAGCCATTCTGACAGGTGTAAGATGGAACCTCACAGTAGTTTTGATTTGCATTTCCATGATGGCTAAGGATGCTGAACATTTCTTTGTTTCTCAGCCATTTGAAATTCAAATGTTGAGACTTCTGTTTTTTAATTGGATTATGTGGTTTGTTGATGTTACGTGTTTTGGATATTAGTCCTCTGTCGGAAGTGGAGTTGGCAAAAATCTTTTTGTCATGCTGTAGGCTGCCGTTTCATCCTGTTGATACAGTCTCCTTTGCCTTACAGAAGCTTCTCACTTTCATGAGATCCGGGTTGTTAGTTGTCGATCTCAGTGCCTGTGCTATCCGTGTTCTGTTAGGAAGTGGTCTCCTGTGTCATGAGTTCAAGATTATTTCCCACTTTCTCTTCTGTCAGGTTCAGTGTGTCTGGAGTTATGTTGAGGTCTTTGATTCATTTCGGGTTGAGTTTTGTGCATGGTGATAGATATGGATTTGCATTCTTTTACATGCCGACATCCAGTTAGACCAGCACCATTTATTGAAGATGCTTTCCTTTTCCATTGTGTATTTCTGGCTTCTTTATAAAAAATCAGGTGTTAATAGGTATGTGGATTAATGTCTGGGTCTTCTATTTGACTCCATTGATGAATGTGTCTGTTTTTAATGCCAATATCATGCAGCTTTTATTACTATAGCTCTGTGGGGTGGTACAACTTGAAATCAGGGGTGGGGAATAATATCTTCAGGTATCTTTTTTCTTTTTTTTTTCCTTTTTTCCCTTTTTTGGTTCTTTTCTTGGTCAGGATTGTTTTAGCTATCCTGGGTTTTTTGTTTTCCATACAAAGTTGAATATTGTCCTTTCAAGATCTGTAAAGAATTGTGCTGGAATTTTGATGGGGATTGCTTTGAGTCTGAGTCTGTAGATTGCTTTTGGTAGGATGGCCATTTTTACTAAATTAATCCTACTGTTCCAGGAGCATGGGAGATCTTTCCATCTCCTGGTATCTCCTTCAATTTCTTTCTTCAATGACTTGAAGTTTTTTTATCACACAAGTCTTTCACTTGCTTGGTTAGAGTTACCTCAAGATATTTTATATTATTTGTGGCTATTGTGAAGGTTGTTGTTTCCCTGATTTCTTTCTCAGCCTGTTTGTCATTTGTGTATAGGAGGGCTACTGCGTTTTGTGAGTTAATCAGTATCCAGCCACTTCACTGAAGGTGTTTATCAGCTGTAGGAGTTCCGTGGTAGAATTTTTGGGGTCACTTATGTATACTGTCATATCATCTGCAGATGATACATTGACCTCTTCCTTTCCAATTTCTATCCCCATTGATCTCCTTCAGTTGTTTTATTGTTCTCGTTAGAAGTTCAAGCACTATATTGAATAGATAGGAAGAAAGTAGACACCCTTGTCTTGTTCCTGATTTTACTGGAATTTCTTTGAGTTTCTCTCTGTTTAATTGATGCTGGCAATCAGCTTGCTTTATATTGCGTTTATTATGTTTAGGTATGTCCTTGTATCCCTGATGTCTCCAAAACCTTTATCATGAAGGGGAGTTGGATTTTGTTGAAGACTTCTTCAGCATCTAAAGTTGATCATGTGGCTTTTTTCATTCAGTTTGTTTATATGGTGGATTACATTGACTGGTTTTCTAATGCTGAACCTTCCCTGCATCTCTGGGATGAAGCCTATTTAGTCATGGTGGATGATCTTTCTAATGTGTTCTTGGATTCGGTTTGTGTTTTTGTTTTTGTTTTTTTGTTTTGTTTGTTTGTTTTTGTTTCTTTGAGACAGGGTTTCCCTGTGTAGCCCTAGCTGTCCTGAAATTCACTCTGTAGACCAAATTGGTCTATACAGATCTGCCTACTTTACCTCCCGAATGCTGGGATTAAAGGTGTATGCCACCAATGTCCAGCTTTGGGGGTGGAGAGTTGTGATTATTTTATTGAGTATTTTTACATCTATGTTCATGAAGGAAATTGGTTTGTAGTTCTTTTTCTTTGTTAAATCTTTGTGTAGTCTGGGAATCAGGGTGACTGTGGCCTCATAAAATGAATTGGGCAATGTTCCTTCTGTTTCTATTCTGTGGAATAATTTGAGGAGTATTGGTATTAGCTCCTCTTTGAAAGTCTAGTAAAGCCAGGTGGTTTAATCCCAGCACTCGGGAGGCAGAGGCAGGTGGATCTCTGGGAGTTCGAGGCCAGCCTGGTCTACAGAGGGAGTTCCAGGACAGGCTCCAAAGCTACATAGAGAAACCCTGTCTGGAAAATTCTGCTCTCTTATGGAGCAGGGGGTCTCCACCTGAGTTGGGGGCTGGAGTTCTGGTGGTCTGCATGGCCTTTGATCCAGGAGGGGAGTCACTCTTTCCTTGTGTTGGGGGCTGGGACAAGGCAATGGGGAGGAGGGGTGTGTTGGGGATAGGGTCAGGGTTTGGGGGCACTGAGAGAGTGGGGGAGGTCTGCTGGCAGGCTGCCTACCTGGAGTTCTGACAGCCGGAGGAAATGGCTTCTGGTCCTTAGAATTTTTTTGAAATCATATTTACTGTGTGTGTGTATCGCATCTAAGCAGAAGCGTGAGGACAGCTTGTGGTAGTTGGTTCTCTTCTCGTCACGGTCATCCTGGCTCTCAAAGTCGGGCCATCAGGCTTGGTGGCAGCACCTTTACCCGCCAGTCCATCTCACCCCACTGCCATTGTATCATCATTTTTCAGAAGTCCCCAACTATAACCCCAAATTTGTATCAAATATTTTAAGCGAAAAACTTTAAAACTGTCTGTAAAAAACTGTACTTTCTGAACATGGGATTCACAGTGGATTCTTCTCTCCTTTTCAGGACTATCCTGTTAAGTGTAATCTCACTGCTTAATGAGCCCAACACCTTTTCTCCAGCCAACGTGGACGCCTCAGTTATGTTCAGGAAATGGAGGGACAGTAAAGGAAAAGACAAGGAGTACGCTGAGATCATTAGGTGAGTCAGACCACATGACACATCGGGGAACAGGCTCTCCGATCTGTGGAGTAAGAGCCTACTGAACTGGGCTATTGAAAGAGAACCCAGAACAGAAACCACAAAAAAACAAACTCACTAGAGAGCAGTGTAAACTGTGGTAGTTTTGTTTGTCCTTGGGGTTAAGGCATTTAAACCAGACTAGCCTTGAACACAGAGGTCCAGCCTCTGCCTCCCCAGTCCATCACTGTGCCCTGCTTGTTTTTAGTGGTCAGCCACTGTGGGAGATTATTTGTATCAAGAATTGTAAATGGTAAAGACCTAGAGAAGCTACAGGAACATCCATGTGCAAAGTCTGGCAGCTAAAGCTTCAGGAAGTGGTGTTCTTATGTTTTCCGTTTCTCCAGTCCCCTATCCCCATCTTGATGACTTTGGTTTGTACTTTGGGAAAGAGACTATTCTATACTTAAACAGTCGACATTGACTGCACGCCTGTTACCTGCCAAGCCATCACTAGGTAATGGAAAAGACTGAGGGAGACAGGGCACCTGCTTTTACGAAGGTCACATTCCGATAGGAACCAGGCAGTCAAGGGAGTCAAGAAAGGTGGAAATACCCAGTAGGTATAAGTAGGATTATGTGAAGGTGTGACTCCCTGGATTCGATCCCCAGGACTCCAAAACAGTGAGATTTAGTGATATGGGGGAACCTTAGAAGCCAAGGGGGAAAAGTCCAGAGTGACCGGCTTCGTGCATTCAAGGCATTAACAATGTGCTGGGCCTCTAGCTCAATGGAAGAATGTTTTACTGCATGTCCTGGGTTTGATTCCTAGCACCCCCCTGTAAGCCTGACCCTAACTCAGAACCCACATAAAAAGCAGTAGTGGAGTGTAATCCCTGAGCCCTGAGCGGGAGATGGGAGGCAAAGAAAGACAGAATTTCCAAACGCTGTGGGTAGTTAACCTGAGCCATGCAGCAGTCAGCAAGAGGTTTTTGTCTCGAGCAAGGCTGAAGTGTTAAACAAGGACCCTCAGAACGGCACCCGATAGCTGAGAGCCTTTATGTGGTGCAGGCATCTGTTCTCTGTCTGGAGTTTAGAGAGTGAGTCTGTCTTCAAGACTGAGGCAGAAGCCAAGTACGATGGCTTTTGCTCATAATCCCAGCCTAAGGAGGTTTAAGGACAAGAGGCCAGTTGAAGGCTAGTGTGGGTTAGTGAAGCCTTCTCAGAACAAAACCATAGACTTCCACCAACCATTTTGTGTTGTCCTCTGTTCAGGAAACAGGTCTCGGCCACTAAGGCTGAAGCAGAAAAGGATGGAGTGAAGGTCCCCACAACCCTGGCAGAGTACTGCATCAAAACTAAAGTGCCTTCCAATGACAACAGCTCAGATTTGCTCTATGACGACTTGTATGACGACGACATTGATGATGAAGACGAGGAGGAAGAAGATGCCGACTGTTATGATGATGATGATTCTGGGAATGAGGAGTCGTGACATGTTCCTTCAGTGCCCCTGTACTGCCCTGACGTCTCAGGCCAAAGGGAGGGGAGCAAGTGGGGATCTATGGTGGCCCCTCAGCAAAAACTTACTCATGGGGTGGGGAAACACACACAGCTCCTGCTGACTCCCCTGCGGATCTCAGTTTGCTCCTTTTTATGGACCTTTACTGGAGAGAAAGTACCCTCCACGGAATGTCTGAATTCTTGCGTTCTTGACCCTCTCATCACTGTATTGATTCTTTTTTAAAAACAAAAACAGCCACCACCCTTCCAACTTCCACCTCACTTCATCTCTGCAGAGTGTTCACAGCAAAACACGTTTGTCTGTTTTTAGATTCTCGAAGATTAGTCTGTTTAAGACATTAATGTGTTTAAAGCTGGGAACCCACTGGGAGTCCACAAGTGCTGCATATATTGGGTAGCAAAAGAAAATGGGGGAAAAAAAACACAAAACCAAAAAAAACAAAAAACAAAAAAAACCCAAAAAAAAACCCACAAAACAAACTTTAAAAAAAAAAAAAAAAGCCAATTTGCCAAGGTTTAGCTGCTCCTTTCCATTAGTGCGTGTGCATTTGTTCAGCCCCGTGGTGGTGAATTTTGTTTCTTTCCCTTCCTAAGGCTGGGATGCGGTGGGCATCAGGGACTTACTCTTGCTAAGCCTGATGAAATGTGCTGCTTCTGCCTCTGTGACATCGTCCCAACATGGAGGCTACAGCTACTCTGAGGAGAGAAATCAGATTTTGTTTTTTGGAATCGATTGGGATCTAAAGCCTGAAATAAATATTCATACTTTACATAGAACTGAGCACTTGGTTGCTATTTATTTTAAAGGTAGGGTAACTTTTTTCTACCAACGAGTGGGGCAAGTGGGCGGGGGGAGTGGAGGTTAGTGTGTGTGGATTTTTAGTTGTGAAAACAAAGAATTAAAAATTATAAAATTACACCAGTTTGGTTGATGCTGCTGAGGGGGAGAGTGAAAAGTACTAGTGGCCACTGTTGGGAGAGGAAACATCTCAGATGTTTTGTTTATTTAAGTAGCCACTTTGAATTATTCAGTATTAATCCTAGGTGCATGTGTTAAGATTTTGGTTTTCATCGAGCTGCTTATACTGGGAGTGATCATTGTGGCTGTGTGCGACTTGGGTTTGATCTGGAGGTTTTTCTCCTCAGTGTGCTTTGGTCATGGCGCTTCCCCGGGCCTCTGTTTGGGCAGGGCCCAGTTGACTGCAGGCATTTCCAGTAGGCAGCTGTTGCAACTTTTTCCCAGATTTGAGCCAAGATTGAGCTCCAGCCTTCACCAGCCAGGGACTTCATGTTTGAAATGAGATTGCTGTTCCTGGTGTAGCAAACTGCTATGATGTGAAACCAGTTTTCAGGACAGGATGTTAAGATCCTAGAGCGCCAGTGTCAATTCTTACCTTCAGATCACAGCTCAGAAAGAAACCAAAGGGCAGACAGGAACTGGGGAGGACGGAGGAGGGAGGACGGATCCTCCACTGTCCAGTAGGCAGCCCTGCCTCCCATGCTTCCTCCTCCTTTCTGATCTCAGGGTTTTCAGTCACTCTTCAAACGCTCCTGAATGAATGCTATTTCCCAGCAGTTCTCTGGCCTATAAGTTTGGTCTGTTATTAAATGAGAATGTAGAGTCTGGTCCTGAAATAACTGATATTAGTCTCCATGGGCCCAGGGCTGTACGTGCATCTAGTGACTCAGGAACACAGCTGCTGTGCTGTGTGGATGACAGTAAGGAGGAAAAACTCCCAGAGGCACTAGCTTGGTGTCCCCTCAATGCTCCATAGCCTGCAAACCTGGAGCCAGATCCTGTCAGAGCGCCCATCTTCCTCCCCCTGTGCCCACCCCCGAAAGTTTACAGCTCGTAGTTTGATCTTATTCTCTTGGCACCCTAAACATAAGCCTTTCATGCTAAAGGGTCTCACACCTGGACATGCTAGACACCTTGGCATTGTGGGAGGTGCCTGTGTTGCAGGTTGACTCAGGGAGCCAGAGGGCAAGTTGAGGTGGGCCTCTTAGCCTGTTGACATTGCTGTTGAAGGCTAGGTTTGAAATTGATGGAGTGCAGGCAGTCCTAAAGGCGATGTTGACTGGCAACAGTTGGTGGTCACAGACTTTGAGAACATGCCCTGTGGAAAACCACTTGAGTGTTTCCTTTTTCTCTTGGGAGTAGATGGAGGTCTTGGCTGCAGGTAGAACCTTCTGAGTCCAGTTGGTCACTTGGTGTGGAAAGAACAAGGTTTTAGTCTACCCCTGCCTCACTGAGTGCTCTTTACTTCATGTATCCTCAGGCTGAGTGGACAAAGTGTGTAGTATCATGATGCTGTTGTCGCTTCTCAAAGTCTCCCCACTTCTCTCATCATTCCAGAATTCTCTTAGCCACACTATCGACTTCTGTAGTCTCTTCTTGGCCCTCTCCTGGCCATTACTTGCTGGTTCCCTTATGTTTGATCCTGTCCATTGGAAGGGAAAAGTACCCTCCCTCCTGCCCTGATACACAAGGTTTACATTTACAACTAAAAAGATGCAGATGCAATTCAACTGAAACCAGCGGACACACCTGACTTTAATAGTTTTCTTAGCTAAAATTGTAGATGGATTTTAGTTTAACTTATGAGAAAAGTTTATCCGATGCATTTTGTGTTGACTCCCCCTTAGTGATTGATTTTGTCTTTTTCTGCCCATCTGTCTACTAATAAAAATGTGAAATAAAATATACCTGTATTGCTACTTCCCCATGGGTCCCCCCACATTAAAAAAATACATCTCACTGTCACCCCGACAGGTCTCTGCTAAATAGTTAAAACTTGGGCTCCACTAACCTCCTTCAGTCAATAACCTCTTTTAAGATTCTTCAAGTCAAGGCCTTTGTTGAACTTGCCTGGAGGGTGCTGCCATCCTCCCTGGGCAAACATTGTGTGTTCATTGTCACAACAGAACGAAGCAAGAGCGAGTCGGGCAGCACCATGCTCAGTCCCTCGTTCAGGAGGCAGAGGGACAAGGACTGTCACAGTAGCAGGCCAGGAGCCTAAGCTATGGTCGACAGCTAACAGGTGTCTGATGGCTGACCACTGCTCCTGGCTGCAATGATGTCTGTCAGTCACTGTGGCCCCCAAGTCCTCCAGACTTCAAAGATGGTCCCATTTAAGTAGACATGGCCCACTTCAAACTCACTAGTCCCCCCGACTGTCTAGGTCCTGGGATTACAGGGGCATGCCCCCCCCCCCCCCCCAGCCTACCTCGGGCGTTTCACTTAGCCTAGTCTGAAATAGAGCTATGACACTTGAGGATACTGAGCATTGTCTGTCCCCAACCCCTGACTCAACAGTTACCTATCTCACCACTGTCAGTGAAAGCAAAGGACAGGCACAGACCGCTCTGGGGCCTTGAACACTGGCACGTGGCTTCCTTCCAGGTCAGTTGAGATTTGGACAGCACTGCCCTCAAACTCCTGCTCTCTGGACCATATAAAGATGGCCTGAAAAGGCACATTAGCTTTCATGAGTACAGCCTGAAGAACAAGCACAGGAGACAGCAATCGAGTGGCCATCCCTGGGAGGTCCAGCGACTCTCCCAAACCATCTTTAGTCACGGTACGCAGAGACCCAGCATGCTCTCAGAACTTTATTAGGTGGAGTTTGGGTGAGAGAAAACCCTGAAACAGTTGACTGCCTGGTTCAGGACAACTGGTATAGACACAGGAGCCTTTGTTTGGAGACAGGCTTTCACTGAGATAGAAGCAGATCTTGGATTTCTTGACACGGGAGCTGACTGGCTGAACATCTCTGAGACCCAGTTCGGATTCTTTTTTAGATGGTTGGTCAAAGGCAAGCCCCTGGGGCAGGAGCAGACCGGAAGCAGGCCTTGCTGTGCAGGCAGACAGGTGTGTGCTGGACAGGGTCATCTCCGCTATTCCCAGATTCAGATTTGTTGGAGGGGGCCATGACAAGTGACAAGAGGATCAGTTGCTCAAAAACAAGGATGAAGTCATTACAGAGGAGAGAAACATAATGGTTCACAGGGAATGAGATAAAGAAAAGTCGTGATTCTTCATTGGTACCTGACCCCAACCCCCAGACCACCAGTCCTTCAATGGCACACCAAGCAGCCCACTGACTGAGCTGGGAGCCACGTCCAAGGCCTGAGGGCAGAAGGGGCAGGGTGGGACTTGCTTACTTGGCTACAGTGAGGTGTCCAGATGGGGAGAGCACACTTTTATGCTACCTGGTAGCCCCACCCCAGCTCCTCCAGGCTTCTATCACATTTACAAATACATACATAAATACATTACATACAACAGTGGGGCTGGGAGGCAGGCTTCCCACAGAGGCTCAGCAGACAGTTACGTCTCAGAATTCTAGGAAAGGGCACCGGGTTCCCAGAAACGTGCTCCATGTGTGCTCTCCTGCCCAAGAGCCCACCCTCTTTTTCTCAGGGTCTAGTTTGTCCAGTACGGAGAGGTGCCATAGGTGGGTTTGGAGGCTTGAGACTTGGGCTGCAGGGAGCTGGGCTGGCTGCGCTGACCAGAGCCACTCTGAGGAGGAAGAGGAGAAAAGGCTATAAAGGCTGGCACAGAACCCCAGGCCCATGGCCAGGAGGCTGCCTCCATCACTGCGCTCACCGGGGTATCCTGCGGGAGGTGGTGGTGCAGCAGCTGGGAGTGAGGCTGCTGGTGGGCCGGCATGATCTGCAGGAAAGGTGCAGGCGCGTAGCCAGGGGCTGCGCCGGGGGCCAGGGGCCCGGTGGAGCCCAGGGCAGAGGGCAGGCTGAAAGGCGGGGGTGTCCCTGCGTGAAATCCCTGCTTGTCAAAGGTCTGGAGGACAAAGGTGACAATGAGAAGGGCAGACTGAACTACACTTCCTCCCATCCACCTGCCCACCTCTGTACACCCTCCTCACCTGGGTCTTGTTGTAGACAGAACCAGTCATATCCGGTAGGCCAGTGGTGCCTGAAGACACTGATACTCCTAAGAGCAAAAACAGTTGTTCCCCATGGCATTCAGGCCAGTCCCAGAGACCCCGGGGTAGCCCTGCCTCAGTCAGATAGGAGACAATCATTCCAGGTTCTAGTCCTGGAGAGGAGCTGTCACTACCTTTGCCAGGCCCGGATCCAGCCGCCTTGTTGGGTGCCTGTGATGACCCACCGTAGCCGCCCTTGGTGTAGTCTCCTGCTGCTGTCCCCTGGGTCAAATCATCATAACCTAGCATGGCAGGACACAAGAGGCATGTGTGGGCGAAGCAAGCCTGGCCGACCCTGTGCCTCTCAGTACAGGGGTCCGCCTTTACCTGTGCTGTAAGTGTGCTGCCCATAGCCACTGGCCTGCTGAAAGGGGGTAGGGGGAGTGCTGAGGGTCACGCCATGCTGCTTCGCCGAGGTTGGCGGGACCTAATGGGACAAGCAGGTGAGGTTGAAGTGTAAGAATAAGACAACGGAGATCAGGCAGTCTGGGCCAGAGCCTCCAGCAAAACCAAGTCACAACCAAGAGGACCAGGATTTTCCTAAGTGGAATCCATGATGGACTTAAAGGCAGCTGGGGTATGGAATCTGACCCTGAGCAATCCTCAAGAGCAGACAGATGCTGGAAAACATGCCCAGGGTTTCAAGCTTGGAGGAGCCCACAGCCCTAGAACGATCTGCAGAAATACTCACAAACATAGTGGGCCCATACTGGAAGGCACTGGGCACGCCTGTGTAGTAGGGGAGGCCGGTATAGCTGTAGCCAGGTGGCAGAGCGGGGTTCAGAAAGGGCTGCTGTGCTGTGTGGTGGCTCTGAGATTGGCCCTGCTGTGCCTGAGCTGGTGTTGTTGGAGGAGCAGGGGATGCAGAGTCTCCTCGGCCAAACTTAGTGACATCACCTAGAAGAACAACAAACCTTGTGTCCAGGGAAAGGCCAGGCTGGCTGTTACAAACAGGAATAGGTCTAACTGCCAGCTCACACACTCACACCTTCAAGCACCCCAGCCCTTCTGCATCACCTTCTGGCCTCCTATGACTAGCTACGGGCCAGCCCATCCCTCCCACTCTTGCCCACTGAGCCAACTAACCTGAATATGGATTATTAGCTAAACTCCCATCTCGGCTGGCAAGGGCTGTGGGTGCTGCAAAGGGAATTCCATAGTAATCCTAGAAAAGACCAAGGAGACTCCCTGAGCAAATGGTCTCACCCACCCTCAGAGAGCAGATCCAGCAGGCCCAACAAGCATGGGCACTCTGGGGGATGCCACACGCAGAGTGCCCATGACAGGCAGCTGTCCCAGAGAGCTGCAGGTGTGACAATACCCTCAAGTGTGCACAGCCCGGAACCCCTGCTTCGGCTGACAACATACATGTTGTCATGTCATTAGGCAGAGTGCAGACCCTAACGCTCGTCAGACAGAGGCAACTTCACACGACTTTTTACACCACACATGGAGACTGTGGGTAAATGCTATGGACCAAACCAACTCTACTGGTCTTTACTGTGAGACTCTAAATGAACAGCCACTGGAAAGGCAGAGGAGGAAAGCCTGGAAGGGGAACAGGGGAACAGGGAGCAGTGCTAGGTGGGTCCAGACACCCAAGTCTAGGCCCTAACAGTCTAGTCTCTCCCAATTCATTTAGCTCCAGCAACAATGAAGCTGCCCAGAGTCAAACTCAAGAATGTCAGCTGCAGAGGCTAAGAAGGCTGTACTCTATGGAGGAAGAAATGCCTCCCTGGCCGGTACCACCCAGGGTTCTGGGCTGCCCTAGTTCTGAGGTCACACCACACAAGAGCATCGCTACTGGGAACGGCACAGGCATCCTTTGACTGCAAGCCTGGGTAAGTTTCAGGAAAACCATGCAATTCTCAGCTAGAATTCCAAAAGGCACAGGAAATGGTGGGGAGGACACCCAGAAGGGGGGGCCCTTTTCACATAAGAGGAGGAAACCCAAAGTTTAGGAAGTCTATAAAATGTGATCCAAAGAAAAATTGAAAGCTGTTTCTTCCACTGTGGGCTCACTGGAGATGTCCACTAAGATAGAACTTTGAAAAAGAAAAAGTAAGGGCTAGAGAGAGTTCTCCCAGTAACTCACATGGAGGTTCACAAATGTAACCAGTTCCAGGGATCTGATGTCCGCTTCTGCCCTGTGGCACCAGGCACACACAACGTACATGCAGGCCAAACATGCATACACAGGACATTAAGGAAGGAAAAGGAGACCCAGGAAGAACCCCTAAGGCAGGCTGAATTCATCTGTGAGTGTCATCACTTCAGGCTACTCTTGGATTCTACCCAGGAGCTCTCTCTGCCTCTGAAAAGGACTCCCGCAGAAGGAGTGGAGGTGTACCTGCAGCTGTACACTCGGGGTGGCCTGGACAGGCAGCAAGGTGAAAGGGTGGTGTGTGTGCGTGTGCGTGTGCGCGCGCGCGCGTGTGTGTGTGTGTGTGTGTGTGTGTGTGTGTGTGTGTGTGTGTGTGTCTACACTTGGGTAGAAGTCTCGTCCTCTGAGGAACATGAAAGGCCACATTCTATGCCTGTCACGGACCGATGCCCTAGAAAACACCAGGCTGAGACCAGCTATGCAGAGGGCAATCCTGCTTCATGAGGGCCCATTCCGGGTTTCCCTGCTTATCAGTGTGGCTTCCCACAAGACCCATTCTTTTATGCCTAGACCCGGAGTCAGAACAGACGACCCTGGCTGAGAGTGAGGCCAACAGCACCAGGGCCAGCACTCTTGCAAATAAAGGTGAAAGGCTAACCCAGATGGCACTTTGATACGAAGTCAGCCAACGCCTGCCCGTCGTTCCCTACAAGCAGAATGGCAATGCTGCCATTGTGAGTGTGGCCATTGGCCACTACAGCCCAAAGGAATCCTGGTGTCCTGCGATGAAGACAGGATTCAATTTCTAAGTGCAACTTTCATGTGACGTTTGTTTGCTTGTTCTCCTGTAGCTTAGCATGTAGCCTAGGCTGGTCCTGAACTGAAACTCAGCCAAATGCTGGGATTACAGGAATGTACCTCCATGTTCAGCTGTTCATAGTTTTGTTTTTGAATACAGGGTTTCTCTGTGTAGTCCTGGCTGCCTGGAACTCACTCTGTAGACCAGGCTGGCCTTGAAGTCAGAAATCTTCTTGCCTCTGCCTCCCTAGTGCTCCACCACAGAATGGAGCAGGAAAATAAGGGACTAGATTGGGTTCGGGGCATAGCTTACATGTGCTCTTGTCTAAAGTCTCAAATTTCCCCAGGATAAGCACTGTTCCCATATCTGCCAAGAGAAATGCTCAAACCAAGCACAGCACCCCCAGACATAGCTTCTCAAAGGTGCTGTGGGGGAGTCCCACGGCTGAGGTCCCGCAGGCCACACACGGTGGCAGTCAAGCAAGGAAAGGAGGAGCCCTGAGTCTGCTGCCCAGGTCCATAAAGCCAGTCTGTACTCACCATTGGCAGTCGTGACTGCAGCATCTGGAGCTCATCATAGCTGTAGATCTGCAGGAGAATCAGCGGATACGTTAGGGACCACACACCAAAGCCATCTCGGGGGCCAAAACACACACTCAAGAATGGGACCTGGGTCAGGTGCTATAGGAAAAGATCCTGTCTACGTAGAGTCTAGAAGGAGGAAGACACATCAGGTATTAGGTGGACAGAGACAAAGAGATGAGCTGCCTCAGGTGGGCAGCTCTGGCCTAACTTACAACCCCTTACCAGGTCCTGCAAGGTACCAGCGCCTGAGCCAAGCAGTTCTACTATGTGCTCACCGGGTAAGCAGGAAGCAGTCCTCCAGGGCCCACGAGGTACTGATTGTGTAGCAGAGGAGGCACCCCTTGAGGCAGGTTTGGGGGCGCTTTGCCTACAAAGAGGAAAAATCACTCACTTCACCATGGGGTGGCTCAGCTGTTTGGGGGTGTAGGCAGAGGTCTGGAAGATCACTGTTGAGGGGGCAGGTAAGGGGCTTGGAGTACATACCTGAGGTCACCAAGGCTGTGGCCCTGGTACTGGTGTTGCTGGGCACGCTCACAGTGGTCCCACCCAGGCACAGGCTGCTTCCAGGCAAGACGACGCCTGAGGATGGGGCACTTGGGGCAGAGGTTGCTGCTGTTGAGAAGGTGGCCGATGACGGGGTGCTCTCCACACTGGCATGCTGGCAAAACAAAAGCCGAGACATGTGATTTCACAGTAAGGAAGATGGAGCTGGCACAGCCAGGACTCTCCGGGCAGTGGGCAATACCAGCACTCGGTGACTACAGGGCGGTGCGTCACTCTGTCTTAGGGGCAGTGTAGCCTCTAGCTATAGGGCCAGATTCAGGCACCAGGACTCCCCATACCAGAAGGCTCATGACGACCTGTTATGCCAACTCCAGGGGATCCAGTCCCGTTTCTAGACTCTCTGCAGCCATACACAGACACAGACAGATGCACACACACAAATAACAAGAGTGGAGCTACAGAGATGGATCAGTGATTAAAAGCACTGGCTACTCTTCCAGAGGTCCCTAGCACACACCTGGTGTCTCAATCATCTGTAGCTCTAAATGCAGGGAATTTAATACCCTCTTCCTGACCTCTGGGGGAAAGAGGCATATATATACACCATGCACATATACAAATGTGAGCAAACACTTAAGGGCATTCCCTAGCTGAACCCTCCACTTTGAAACTCTCCTGGCCTGGATTTCTTGATCTTCTGAAAATATCATTCCTCAAACTGTTTGTCTCTAAGCTGTCAGTCAACAGGACACCTAATCACTAACACTAGTGAAGTCCCAATGACATTCATACACAATGGAATGCAACTTAATAATCTTTTAGGCCAAGAGGCAGAACAGTAAGAGTTACCTGCAGACAGAAATTAGAAACAAACCTATTCTTCAACCAAGAAGAACATAAATAAATAAAGTGTAAAATAAGAAAAATCGTAAGAAACAAAACTGTCCCTGCTGACTAGTCGTGTCCTGTAAGGAAAGAGGACACTCTAAGTCCCTGAAGGCAAGCGAAGCCCTGACACCTCCAGAAAAAGCCCAGGAGTCCAAGGCAATGATCTATGAGGCCCTGGGTCATCTGAGCTCTGATGAAGCACTCTGCCCACGACTCACGGCGGTCAGGGGACTGTGCAGCAGGGCTGGGTTGGGTACTTACAGTGTGTGGCGTGCTTGCGGGACGTGCTGCGTGTGCAGAGGGCAAGCTGCTCTGGTGGCTGGAGAGGGAGCTAGAAAATAAAAATCGAGCGCCACATGTCCAAACAACAGAGTTTTCCACAGAAGCAAGACCTACGTGGTTTGACAGACTATAATCAAGGTCAATCCTATCCCTGAGGATGTCTGGCTGGGCATCACACTTCATGCCCTTAGAATCCTGTGGCAAAGTCCTCCTTGTGGTCAAAAATGACCTACAGGGCCATACACCGTGACATCTGATACATCCTGGCTTCAATAAATCATCACCTTTTTTGGCTATAAAAAAGAGTAAAAGCAGGACTGCTAACTAGAGAGCTCAGAAGACTGAGTCATATGAGGTTCTGTGTGTGGCCCACATTTAAGAGTCCAGCTTAAATTCCAATCAGATCCAGAGTTTGAATCAACCACGTTTGCTCTGAACTAAATGGATCAAAGACCTCTACCCAGAAGGTATGGGTAAACAAGCCAATTCCTTTTCCCGTAACCTCTTCCAATAATTTATCTCTGGAATCAGGACAAAGGTAAGTCAGATACACATCATTCTTATTCCACATTACAGTGGCGTGGGTCAGGAACTAGAGCCAGGCAAGGCATCAAGTATCTGCATGTGGCCCCACTGCTTCTCAGGAGGGTTTGGATTCCGCCAGCAGGAACACTAGAAGCAGTTAGCGAGGTTGGGATGTGACCAAAGCCCAAGCCAGTGGACTACAACCGAAGCCTGCACACTCCACCAGAGGTGACAAGTGGGTTTGTTCATGGCGTCCCCATCCCCTTCCTTCTCTTGCTGTCCCCAACATACCTGCTAAGCTGAGAAAGGGGGCTGCTGGACAGGTCCCCAGACTGGGACAAGGAGGGCAAAGTGGCAGTGTGCTGGGAAGAGGAGGGCAGAAGAGCAGTGCACGAGGTGGTGCTGGGAAGAGAGCCCACAGATGGGAGGCCTGGAGCGTCTGTCGTCGTCGTCGTCTTTGGAGCTGGCAGGGATGAAGGAGCTGCAAGAAACGCACCTCTTCAGCCTCAGAAGCAACCCTCAGTACTGGAGACATAGTCCCTATCTGCTCATGTTCAGATACGATATACCACACGTTACATTTCCTAGGATAGCACCTAAGCACGTCACCAGACAGCTGCATTTCTTACAGATAGGACTACATTACCAGATGGGAAGGAAGGGTTTGAACAAAGAACCGAAAATGACCCAATCATAAACCGCCTTGATATGGACAGATTAATCCCACTTTCACAACCTGGACACAAGTCCCCAGGAAAGATGGGCCAAAATCGATGTGTATGAAGTGAGACAATTTCCCTTCAGAAGCATGGCACAAGAGACTGGAGAGCAGATAGGCAAGAGCTCCTCAGGGCACTTCCACCCACTGGAAAGCAGTGAAGGCCCGGGCTGCCAGAGTGCACTCACTGCACCTCAGGGGAAATGTGGGAAGGAAGGGCTGGCTGTCCTCTCTCCAGCAGGAAGAATTCACACCAACGTCTACTTGCAAAGGCACAGCGGGAACTTCCTTGGGGTGTGTTTCAGAAAATCAACCACAGAGCAGAGACGACATGGACACAAGAGATGACCTTCAGAAAAGACTCAGCTTGACTGTCATCCACACATATGAATCAGATATGTGCTTGGAAACACATCATCGTCTTTTCCCTCGTGCAGGACTCCCAGGGAGGAAGCACTCTGCGCTAACAAGGGGAGTTGAAAGCGGGCAGGGGACAGGTTGACCTGCAGCTTGGTCAACTCCGTTTCTTTCTGAGACAGTCTCATGTAGCCCAGGCCAACCACGAACTTCTAAGTAAGCAAGGATGACTCTGAACTCCGGATCCTTCCGCCACCAGCTCCTGAATGCTGGAATTACACTGTATCCCACCACACCCACGAACTTCTGATTCTCACGCCCTCAAGGGCCACCATTACAGGCTTCTGCCAGTACACTCGGTCGGATGTGGTCCTGGAGACTGAACTCAGAGCTACATATAGGCTAGGAAGGCACTCTACTGACTGAATTAATATTAAATATTTTAATGTTGTTGGGTGCTAGTTTAATTGGTAGGAAATAAAGGGTAGGGTCGGGGGAAGGTGGGTTTGAGGTGATTTGACACTCCTGAGTCTCTTAGTGTCTGATTCTGAAGATGAAGCATCCAAGAAGCATCTCACCCCAGATTAAGAGGCCAAAGTCACCCCCACAACCCAAGTTGACTTTACAAAAGTCTCACAGGAAAAGAGAGTGAGAACAGCTCAAGAAGGGAGTCTGACATGCACATTGGGGTTCCCAGATACTTCACATTTTATTAACTGGGAAGTCTGAGGTCAGCCCGGGATACACAGTGAATAAAACACCCTAGTTTTGGGGTGTGGTATGGTAGTAATACATCTTTAATCCTGGCACAGAGGAGGCAGAGGCAATCAAAGCTCTGTGAGTTCGAGGCATGGTTTACATAGCAAGCTCCAGGTCAGCCAGAGCAATGAGTGAGACTATCTCAAAAATAAACAAAAAGTGGATTCCAAGGAAAATGTCAAGTACAGATTTTGGAGAATTAACCGCTGATCAAGTGGTGGTTTTCAAATTATGTTAGCCAAACTTTCTCTGTTTTCCACCAGTTGTAATGAGAACATACTTACCGTCTACTGTGTGCTGACTTCGGCCACCACCATGTCCGTTCTACAAAGGACAGAGAGAGAGTTAACACACAGACATGTCCAGACAATCACCAGACTGACTCACAATTGGGACTGCAACAACCATATGTACAGTTAACACAGGAGTAATTTCCTTATGTATCTATGTCTATCTCTGTGAATGCATGGCACTCAGGTACCAGAAGAACTGGGGGGCTGTGATGTGCCTGATGGGGGTGCAAGAGCAGGAAGGCTCTGAACACTGAGCAACGTCATCTGCAGCCCTTATCTCTTTCACAATACAACTAACTTTAATAGATCGCAAGAAGTGGGCATTTCAAAAACCAGACTCAGAACTAGGGAAGTAACAAGGCTAAAAGCACTCCTAAAACAACTATTAAGTTGTTGAATTAATAAAGATGAAGCCCCATTATAACTAAATCGTGATACTTTCCATTTCTCATGCAAATTCTGTAATGCAAAAATAAAATTTTCTAAATTTAAAAAAAGTAAAACTCTTTTCTAAAGAAAGAGTAACTTCCATACCAGGACATACTAAGAAAAGATGATATGACCTTAAGACATGGCTTTTTTGAAGGCACAGACTGGCTTGAACAGCGACTGTGATGGGACTGATTGAGACACTAAAAGGACACTAGCCTCACAGGCTGGGGAGGCAGCCACAGTGCAGCCAGCAGCAGAGCCCCGGAGGCTCAGACACCATCTCCAGGGAGAAGCAGAACAGAAACCGATGTGCTCTTTAGGATAAAAATGTCCAACGAGGACTGGAGAGACGGCACAGCAGAATGGGGGCTGGCTGCTCTTCCAAAGGGTCTGTATTTGATGCCCAGCACCCACAGGGCGGCTCAGTCTAGAAGTGCAGTTCTAGGAGATCCACCACACAGCTCCACATGCTGTGCTTCATACCTCTAGGGACTCCTGTCTACAGCTGCTTGCCAACCCTGCCCTTCCTTCTTCTCTATCTGCCTACCAGCACCTGACAAGATTTGAATGGTGATATCAAATATTCATCAATCAAGCTATCCTTAGAAGCAATAGATTAGTAAACAAAAACCCCAGCACCCCAAAACAATACAAGCAAGTTTCATTACTATTGATGGATATTATTAGAGCTGGATTCTAAGACCTTATTGCTATGGCTCCACATGTTATCATCAACTGTCTTACTTGGCTGTGAACCTTGTATACAATAATTCAGACTAGTCAGGCAAGAAGAACCCACTGGTTAATAATGATAAGCCTGTTATGGGGATAACTAATGCTTTTCTGACTGGACGTTCCACAGGAAACAGTTCACATCTGGTACCACAGGCTGGGGAGTAAAGCACTATTGTTTTGATAAACAGAAAGTCCTTTCCCCCAAGCTCCTACAATGGGCCAGCAAGATGGCTCTGTGAGGAGTTGAGGATTTAATTCAGTGGCAGAGCACTTGCCTAGCAAGTTCAAGGCCCTAGGTTTGGTCCTCAGCTCCAAAAAAAACAAAAAAAAAAAGATGGCTCCATGAGCAAAGGCACCAGCTGTCAAGCCTGATGCCCTGAGTTATATCCCTAGGACACAAGTTAGAGAGAAAACTCCTACAAGTTGTTCTCTTGACTTCCACATGTGTATTATGCATGCACACATGCACACATGCATTAAATATATTTCTGCCTCCTGAATGCAGGGATTAAAGGCGTGCAGTACCACTGCCTGGCCAATAAATAAATTTTAAAGCATAATTTGCCAAACTGCACACTAACTTCCCGGGGGAATATCCTAAACAAAGAAAGCAGGAGAAGAAGCACTTACAGCAACAGAGCCTGGAGCTGAATCTGGTGGGTTGGCAGAGCTTTGGTATGCAATCCTGGTATGCACAGAACTCTGGTCATAAGAGGAAGACGTCGTCACTGGACTAGTGGAGCTCAAGGACGAGCTGGTCAGACTGGAGGAGGTAATGACTGAAGTTGTGTAGGTGGAGTTCTGTACAGCACTGGTCATTGGTAAAGAGGCATTCAAAGGGTCGCTGAAAAGAGCACAGTGTTAGACGCACCCTGGCATCATATGACAGCTTCACCTTACAGACGAACTCAGTATCACACTCTAAACTACAGTGACATTAACTACAAAGGTGCATTACAGTCTAATGTATCAGCATTTCCCTCTAGACAACTAATAAAACAATCTCAAATCTTTGTATCTGCAAATAGTCCACTGAATCAAAATGAAGTGTTGGAGTGCTGTGGGTCACTGGGGAGTGTGCTACTGATACTGTGCAAGTCTGACCAGCTCCAGGTGCTTATGACATGACTCAATGGTTCTGCTACCAGGAATGTTGTAACACAGCAGTATGATTCACCACAAGCAAAAAGAGAAAAGAACCTAAATGTCTACCAACTCTGAATGTACCACATTTGCTCAGTGAAATGCTTAGCAACAGAAGCCCACACACAGTATGGATGACCTTTGAAAACTTTGAAGTAAAAGCTAAGGGATGCAAAAGCCACATTTTACACGATTCTAGTTACATGTCACATCTAGATGAGATGAGTTCTGACATACAATTTTTCAATGGGAGGGACAAGACAGGACTAATACAAGTGGGTGCCACAGCATTGTCTGGGAAACTAAGCATGTTGAGAGCTGTACAAAAACATTATTAGATTGTCTTCACCAGATTCTTAGACTCTGTTTTGTTTTCTTTTGCAAAGAAAGGACTATGTTCAGTCACAACTAAACTAAAGGTGAGCTCTGTACCTTAAAGACTTCGGGTACAAGCTGATAGGAATTGCATTACTATTTTCACTGGCTGAAGTTGCTGATCCAAACTCAGACAGCGATGGTTCTGATCCAAATTCCAGGGCCCCAAACTGAACATTTAATCCTGTGACATCTGCAGAACCAGGCATTTCCACTGCTGAAGCGGGAACCTGGAAAAGCAAAGCTCTGTCAGGAATAGAGGGCAGGGTCTCCAGGTCTCAAGGCTTACAAACAGATGCAAGCAAGTGGCTTCCGTGGGCTGCACTGTCAAATAAATGGTGAGAAAAAGGAAGAGAAACAACCTTTTAAACAGGGAATGGTCCACAGGAATATTACAAATGGCTGTAGCGTTGCTGGGGGATGTGTCATGGCAGTTGGTACACGAGGACACAGCAGTGATGAAAGCATTATCTGGTGAGGTAATCACACACCTCCCAACCAGGAGATATCACACACAATAACAAAAGTGCTTTCAATTAGACCCTCGGGTCTGTACTTGAACTAAGAGACTCTGTCTCCCAGCATGAATTCACTCTAATAATTAGCCCAGTGCCCGAGAAATGGCCAAATCCTCCCAAGTGATGATGAGCTATGCTTGAAGACACTGTATCCCAATGTCTAATATTCAGTTTTCCAACACTTGAGCTAGTGTGAAATAAACCCTTTGGGACAGAATTCATGATGGAATGCCTACCTTAGAAGCTGGAGGTATCCGGCGCTTAGGGAGTTTGATGTGTTTGGGCTGCGGTTGGTGGGCAGATACAATGTTTTCAACAGCCATATTGGGAAGCTGCAAAAGTCTGTTGACAGTAGCAGGACCATCTCCAGGTGCTGACTCTCGGGGTTTGGCCTGGGCAGGAAAGGACTCCAAACCAGGAGGAGGAACACTGACGGCTGGGCTCTGCTGTTGCTGTCGCTGGCTCAGCTGGCTAAGGACTGGGGACGGCTCAGGCTGAGATTTGAAGTCTATGAAATGTAGAAAGAAACAGTGAGCAGAAATGAGGAATTCTGCAACGTCTGGACGTCTACAGCTTTACTTTCAGGAAGCTTCCATCACTACCAGGTTTTCTGAATCTATCTGAAAAAAGGAGGGAAAGGAAACAAATCCAGTTGGTGACTGAATGGTTTGTTCCTTCTCTCTCATGCAGAAGACATGAAGTAGAGACATCTATGGAAGGGCTACACACACCTGTACAATGGCTAACAGATTTAGATGCTTATTATCAATTTTGCTATGTTCTCTCTGTGTGTAGCCAGAGGTCACCACTAAAATGTTTTCCAGAGTGGCTTTCTACCTTATTCTATTGAGACAAGGCCTCTCCCTGAACTTGGAGGAACTCCCCATTCTGCTAGGCAGTGACCTCCAGGGGTTAACCCCGTCGGCCTCCTCGGTGCTAGGATTACAGATATGCAACCACTGTACCCAGCTTTGACGTGGGTGCTGAGAAGCCAAGCACAGATGTTCCTCCTCACACAGCAGGTACTGCCCAAACTGAGCCATCTCCCCAGCCATCAATTTGGCACCTACCTTTCAAAACTATTTTGATTACTACACAGTATGGGTAATATTACAAACTGTAAAGAACACGTATGACAAACAACTCTTTCCACTGCTGCTCTCATTCTTGACTATCAAAAACACAGACGTAATTATATATCTTCATTTCCTTTTCAGAGGCTGCTGCTTTTTTTTTTTTTTTTTTTTTGAGACAGGATTTCTCTGTGTATCTTTGGAGCCTGTCCTGGAACTCACTCTGTAGACCAGGCTGGCCTCGAACTCACAGAGATCCACCTGCCTCTGCCTCCCGAGTGCTGAGATTAAAGGCATGCGCCACTGCTGCCCGGCCAAGGCTCCTTCATTTTAATGTGCAGAGAGCATCATCCCTCATCTTTAGGGCACTGAACTCAGCATATACAGTCTATTTTTTTCATACTGGTATTCTATGGATGAGCTATTAAAAACAAAATAGTAATGAATGAACCTCGTACACTTTTCTCAATACAACCAGATCAATTACTAGAACATGCCAATTTCATTTTTTTTTTTGGAGGGGGCGGGCGGGGAGAGACAGAGTTTCTCTGTGTAGTCCTGGCTGTCTTGGAACTCACTCTGTAGACCTACCCGGCTGTCCCTGAATTCAGAGATCTGTCTGCTTCTGCCTCCTGAGTGCTGGGATTAAAGGTGTGTGCCACCACTGCCAGGCTCCAATTGCAATTGGAAAAAAAAAAAAAAAAAAACTTTTCTAGTTTTATTGAATAGAAATCATGAAAAAGAAATGCCAACTGCCAGGTGATGGAGACATATACATTTAATCTCATCACTCGGGAGGCAGGGGCAGGTGAGTTTGAGGCCAGCCTAGTCTACAGAGCGAGTTCCAGGACAGCCAGGACTACACAGAGAAACCCTGCTCAAAAAAACAAAACAGAAAAGAAAAGAAAAGCAAGCAAACTGCCTGATTATAGGATGCATGCCTATAATCTTAGAATGTCAGAGGCCGAGACAGGAGGACTCTGAGTTAAAAGCCAGCCTGGGCAACACAGCCCTGTTTTAAAAAATAGAAGTAGCGCATCCTATTTAAACGAGTTCATTTTCAACTTAGAATGAGGCATGTACCAAAAAGTTAGGCTTCTTAGAGAACATGGAAACAAAAGAACATGCTTCTATCCATAAACTTGTTAATCACTCGAGGAAAAGATAACGGGAGAGGCTTATAGCTCTTATCTGACGGTGTGTCTCAATGCTCTGGATCCAATATTGACGTCTGTATGTGGTAGGCACAGGGTCAACACATTAACCAGGAAGAGTGGCTTGCTGTCGGAGAATGTCTACACAAACAACACGGTTTGTGCTTAACATCTGTTTTCCTTAGCAAATCTGTAATTACGCTCTATCAGGCAGAGGGTGGCTGTGAATCCAGCTTCCAAGAGAGCCAAAGGAGCAGCCCTCACAGACATTACTTTTGAGCATGGCAAGTCATTTCATGAAGCAGAGAAACCTGCAAACAAGTCTAGAACTGAAGAAGCAACCCCCACTGCCCTCTCTCACAAGCTTTCACAGGACTGTAACTGGAAACGATAGCTTAGTGTCAACAGGGGACTTGAGTGGGAGTTTTGTTCAGACAGCATCAAGTTTACACATGCTCCCTGACCAAATCGTGATGGATTCCACAAAATGACTGAATGAGGATGCATCTCAGTACTGTGGGGTTTTCTCTCCCTCTTTAGTGTGTGGTTAAAACCCAGGGCCGCACACAGCAACCAAGCACTCAACCTCTGAGCTGCACCCCAACACCCTTAGAAGGTGATTGTGCGACACTCCAGATTACTCTAAAGCGTCTTTAGTCAGTGTTGCAAACTAATGTTTATATTCCCCTACCACGCATTTACTTACCTTCTGTCTTTCCATTTGGTCCCCTACTTGCTTAAGTAATTATACTTTTTATGTGTGTAGCTGCTTCCCTACGAGCAGATCTGTGTACTGTGTGATGTGCCCATGAAGGCCAAAAAAAGGGCACTGGATTACCTGAAACTGGAGCTATAGACGGTTGTTGAGCAAGGCCACATGGACAGTGGGATTCCAACTTAGGTCCTCTGAAAGATCAACCAGGACTCCCTCATTCACCCCTCTAGTCCCAACTGCTTGGTTTCCCTGTTGTTATTTTATTTATTTATTTATTTACTTACTTACTTATTTATTTATTTATTAACAGGCTCTCATTATATAGTCCTGCAACTCAGAGCAGCTGAGTTCATCTAACTGACAGAGACCAGTTTGCCTCCCAAGTTCGGAGATCAAGGCATGTTAATAAGCAGGCCCACAGCAGCTTCGTGACAGGTTCTTCCTCTGTATGAGGTTGGTCTCAAGCTTGTGGTGATCTTCCTCCCTCGCCTCTCTTGCCTGTTGGAATTCCAGGCATGAACTACCATACAGCATTTCTGCCCTTCTAGCCAGGAATCTGACTACTCCTGTTAACTGTACAATAAAGAAATGTAGGCACTGGACAGTAAGACGACTCACTCCATTTTCCAAAGCTGTATGGATTCTAAGGGACCCTGGACAAGTTTCTCCATACTGCTCACATAGAACATGTTCTGCTGACTGACTCAATATACTAAAGCAGCTCAGAAAACATACTTACCAAAATGATTGAGGACTGAGGACTGGGCTGCTGAAGGCTTGAGGTCCCAAGAAGCAGTAGTGGCTGGGGGACTTGTACTGTTCTGCTGTGCACTTGACGTGGCAGCGAACGGACTCAAACTGGGCGCTTTCAACTTGTCTAAAATCTGGGAGCTGGAGATATTCACCATCTTTGAGGGGGCCAGCTCTCCAAATCCCGAGCCCAGGACGGATGACTGTGAAGACAGGGAAAGAGAGCAAGCCCTGAGCTTTCTTTCACTTGAGGCTTGCAAACACAGTGGTCTAGAACACTGCACCTCGGATCATCTGAACAGGCAAACCTTGCTTTAGAAAACAGTACATGGAAATGCAACTATGCTTCACAATCAACAAAAGAAAGCAGCATTCCTCCCGGGTTCTGATGTGAGGTTAAGAAAACAAAACATTTACTACAATCTTGAAAAAAATTTTAATTGTTTTATTATTTTTAATTCATGCCTGCTGGGAATCAAACTTGGGTCCTCTGTAAGAGCAGTAACTGCTTTTATCATCTGGACCTTCTCTCCAACCCAAAACTAGACCATTAAGAAACAAACCACTAAATGACAAAAATATGCTGGACAGACCACACACAAAACTTCCATAACCTGCAAACAGCAGTTCTCTCTAATGACAGGAATAGCAGAGCTCAGTTCTGAGTGTTCCCTGCAATGTTAAACTGAAGTGAATGTCAAAAGCTCACTTCCTAATGCCAGACACAGAAACTTGCAGGAAGCTGAGGAAAGACCCCGAGTCCCTGGGCTCAGGAGTCATTCTCTATAAGTAAGAAAAAAACAACAACAACAACGCTTCCCTCCTCCAGAGACTCTATTTTTTTTTTTTAAAAGAATGATTTATTATAGTGTTCTGCCTGCATGTATGCCTGCACTCCAGAAGAGGGCACCAGATCTCATTACAGATGGTTGTGAGCCACCATGTGTTTGATGGGAACTGAACTCAGGCCTCTCCAGGAGCAGCCAGTGCTCTTAACCTCTGAGTCATTTCTCCAGCCCTAAACTTAGGTTTTTAGGAATGAACTTTTTGCTACTCAAATGCCCGGGGGAATAATATATGAGCCATCTTTCCAGCCTGAGTGTGTGTATCTTACAGAAGTTAAATCAAAGGAGAGGAAATTTTCTTTCTTTTTTCTTTTTCTTTTTTTTTTTTTGCGTCAAACTCATGAGATCCTCGGGCCTCTGCCTCCTGAGTGCTGGAGTTAAAGGTGTGCGCCATCATGCCTGGCTCTTATCAGTATTCTAAGGTATGGAACAGTCCAGTTAGAAAATTCAGTTCCTCACTGTGAGAAAAATACACTAGGTCCTGGGCAGCTTTGGCCCAGCAAGCACAGCTCCTGCTCTTAGCACATTTGTGCCCGTGTTACTTCGCCATCACAGCCCTGCCCCAGCCCATCTGGTGTAAGTCTACCCAATGCTAGTCTTCTCACTGACACAGTATCCACCATCCGCCCAGCAGCTCCTGTCATCAAGTACTTTCTCTCTACAGCCACTGCTTTGTTCTGTAACACTCAGTACAGTCTCAATTCCATCTACTTCACTGAACCAATAAGACACAGAGTCCAAGTTCTAATGCCACTGTCTCATTCTGCCTTATGTTAACCTATTTTTACTATTAGTAGTATAGTAGTAAATTGTTATTTATTTAATTTCACCAATGATTATAAATAGTAGCAACTTTTAGAGCCATGGCTCTAATATAATGCTAAATAGCTTTGACTATAGTGTCTCGAGCTATTGATTATAGTATAAACAGACTTGATGGTCGAGCTCCATCTTGGACTCTGACCAAATAGAGACTCTAGAAGTTAGAAATACTGTATCAGCAGCTAAGGGGAAGGCAGAGGGAGGGAGCACACTGGTAGGCTTTCCTCTGTGTTTACTTTGCATTACAGCAGACTTCAGCCGTCCCCCTGCAGCTACAATTCCTTCACAGGCTGCACTCCAAGCTTACAGCCCGGCCTGCCCGTCTTCTTCACTACCAATCCCAGAATTCTTCCTGCTCGATGGACGGCACTGCACAGTCACTCCGCCTCCCTAACAGTGGGTGGCAGCACTATTTGAGGGAAACACAGTACTGAAGTAAGACCGCTGTCATATGACTTGGCCAGTGAAGAGGAAGGAGTGTACTTCAGGGAGTAGTGCCAAGTAGGCACACCTGGACAGACGAGACAAACATCTGCATTTTATTCAATTTGAAAACAAAAATTTGAGAACATATTCAATACAGAAACAGACCTTGAAACGAAATCTAGGAGAAAATAATCACTTGGGCTGCCCTGATAGCCCACACAGTACAGAGTGGGAATTGACTCCCACAAGCTGTCTCTGCCCTCTTCAAGGGGATCATGGTGTACACACAGGCCCATCCACAAGTACACTCATAATCAATAGAAGTGAAAGAAAAGTTTTTAAAAATCATTAATAAGAAGGAACCCTTCATCCCAGTTACTGGTCACTGACAAGTGAAGAAGTTTTTATCTCAGCCCAGGAAACTCAGTAGCTGAGCTCCACACGGAATCATCAGATATGTGCTTGGAAATCATCACATCATTGTTTCCTGGACGAGGACCTACTGCCACATTTCACTCCTTGTCAGGAGAAACTGCAAGGTATGAGCCATGAAGTCTTGATGACTTGCTAATGGGCGCATTCCTGAAGACCCCAACTCGAAATAAAATGAGTTACCAAGCTCTGAGGTGGATAGGCTTTGGCGGAAGTGGAACCACCAGTCCCTGGTGCCGTCTGATTGTTGTGTTGAGAATTTGTGAAGACGAGCGCTTGCCCAAAGCCCTGCTGCTGGGATGCTTCAAAGGAGTTGGCTTCTGCGGCTTGAGTGGGAGGGGCAGGCTTCTGCAGCAAGGCCACCAGGTCAATGCTAAGCAGAGGAGAGACAAAGGAGCAATCAGCTGTCAGGAGCAAGTCGCACCAGCCAGCAAACTGGAGAGCAAATCAATATAAAGAAAATTTAGCCAGAGACTGAATAAGCAAAACCACTGGACAATGGAGTTTCAGAAAGATTAAAAGAGAAGCTGAGCAGTCACCAAACCGGTTACAAAGGCAGAGAGAATTGCAACTTAGAAACGGGCACTGAGGGGGTCCAATGACACCCAGAGAGGAACTGCAATGTCTTACAGATTCCATTACTTGAGCTCATGTTTCTTCAATTTTCTTTTTTTTTTTTTTCTATTCAACATTTTGATTTATGTTTGCTTTGAGACAGAGTGTCA